>JACEOJ010009934.1:0-32241 GCA_013761285.1 Campoletis sonorensis
CTCTCTCTCTCTCTCTCTCTCTCTCTCTCTCTCTCTCTCTCTCTCTCCCTTACTCTTTTATTTTTTTTTTCCTTTTTCCTCCTCAATATAACTGTACATTCTCTTCAGTCATTTTCCGGTCTCGACGTCTCGTATACGCGAAAGCTTCAAGCGAAATGTAATACCGTTTGATAGGGAAATAATATTTTATTTCGCTTTGAGATTACTGCCGCGGTTTTATCCCAACGAACTGTACGACCTCTTTTTACCGTTCACTAGCCCAAGGCGAGTGCTTTTATTCCTATACACCTATATACACAATAAATTTATACATATATATATATATATATATATATAATATAATAAACGTAACATGCGTACAATTTCGAAACAAAAGGTCGTAACGTATTGCTCTTGGGATGTAAAAATGAGCGAGTTACGTCTTTCAAACTGGAGCCAGTCAATGAGTGCATGTATCACACATTCAGGAGCAATTTTCAGGTGGTGTACGACTTTCATGGTCGGTGATCCATGTGCACGCAACCGAATATATTGTCTACCTTACCCAACCTCCAATTTCTCGTTTTCCTCTTTGTCGCATTTCGTATTATAGTTATATCACTTGACTGTTATATTATGTACAATAGCTTCCCACACTTATCGGTTATGTGTACACATATATATATTTATATTTACGTGTATATAAGTATGAGAGCTCTGAAATTTACCTCTCACTTAGCCGGATCCTCAATCGTTATCGAGTATATCTTTTTACTCTTTCTATTACTCCATCGACTCTAAATACGACTTTCGCGTTATGAGCAACCCTATTATTCTTATGATCGCGACTATTCGACATTATGCCGTCGCCTACTCCCTCTCGAACAATCTCATTCTATTCTCTTACTTTATTCCTTTATTCCGCAAGCTTTTATTTCTCAAGTCACAAATGTGACGATAATGGCATACACAGAGAGAGAGAGAGAGAGAGAGAAAAAATGTTTATGATAATTCAACGATTCCCATAACCTATCGCGTTTCAATTGAAACATTAAATTTTCATATAAATTCATCAAATAATCGACATCGATAACAAGTTCACAAATGTTTTCTCTTTGCAAATTTACCGCAATTCCAATTCAGTTATGTTAATATTTGTGCTAATGTTGTTACAGTGCTTTGTACACTGTGTAGCAACCCAAATTAATTTGAATAGACCGTTACCTATTTAAATAAAATAACATTTACTGCTGTCTGTACATTTTGTACCTTTCCGAGAATATTCTACAATGAAAAGCAATTCTACGGGAAATCAAAGTGAATGTATTTTTCAAATTATTGTTGTTTCGATTTATTTAGGTATACTGTTGTTATTGATAATTGAAAAAAAATGCTTCTTCACTGTGTATTTTTTTGGAAGTTTTCTACTTTAATTGCTAAAAAAATTGATTTAAAATGCAGATCTCATGAAATTTTTGAAACAAATTGTCAAAACACATAGCAACTGACGTTACTCGGTTTATAATTATTGAGCGGATAATTTTTTTGAGAAAATATAAAGATCCTTAAATTCTTTTGACTCAGCAAATGACTCCGTCAAATAAAGTCGATGCACGAATCTCAAGAGAATAGTAAAGTAGAAAAAATTATTTTGGCAAGCAGGTAGAAAACTATCAACGATTGTAATAGATTAAGACATTTCGATTGGACAATAAAAATTCAGCCGCGGTCTGTGTAACTGATCAGGTTTGATCATAGGTACGGGAACAGGGCAACCAGTTAATGGAGCGATACCATCGCTTCCGGCATCACCAACGATGCCAAATTTCAATATGGGAGCCCAAACACCGAACGGTCAGCCAGCAGGAACGGATCAGGGAGTCTATACAAACGGTATAGCTCAAACCTACCCGCCACGTGAGTATCAACTCGGGCGCATAGCGCCGCCCCTGCGCGTCAAACGGCCAATCCACGTGACTTTATTATTATTACCTTTTAATATTTATATATCTATATATGTATAGATAATATGTATATACATAGATGAGTCAAGTTTCTATCGTGGCTCCTCCTGAGCCATGCGCGATAAAAGTGCACACCCGCGTTTGGCACCTTACCGCGCCAGCGCAATAACTCCTGTTATCATAAACTCAAATTCACCGAGCAGAACCGTGAGCTCCGCAATTGCTCTTAATTTTTCTAAAGAATAATAATTATTTGCCATTATCATGAGCGGATGATTATTCATCAATTCACATATTATAAATAAACTTGGTGTTTTCTTACATCAAACTTGTTAAGCGGACGTTATTTATCATGTTAATAAACTTTGATACGAAGCAGGGTTGAATTAAGCCTAAAAAAATTGACGCTTTTTCAATAAATAGCTCATGTTTTGATATTTTTCAGATTTTTTCGTAACGTCTTCGAAAGTAGAGACAAAATATTTCGTGATAATTTGATAATTATTAATAAAATCCAACGCGACTCAATATTTTGCATAATGTACATTTTTCAACCCATTTTTGCCCAGTTTTCTAATCATCAACCTTATACCATCTGAACAACAAATACGGAAACTTTTGGTTCTACTTGGTCTCCAGGACATTTATACATGTCAAAAAAATCTGAACAATTATTATCAGTTAGTTGCACAAACACAAGATTTTAATAAAAAATCGATTTTCGTATACTTTTTGATGTAAAAAAGTATTTTCTTCTTAAGAACAATGAAAATCGGCAACGCAATTATTCGACAAACTCGGAAATACTTTGAAAAATTTTACACAACTTTTTCAACATTTGTTAACCGATTGTTTTTTTTTTTTGCCTGATGAAATGAAGATGAAATTCAATTTGAATACAAAAATTTCGTGTTCAGTCAATTTGAAGTCAATTGCACTTACAGAAAAAAGTATGGCTCTAGCGAAGTAGTTAATACTAGCGAAGTCGATTTAAAAAACCTTGTGATTGATTGGACGATACGAGAACGAAAACACATTAGAGACTTCGTTGTGTCTGACGATGTGTGAAATTTGTTTTGCTCTACCACTTCGTCAAATATGTTGTTTTCTTGTGTCAAGTATTAATTTTTTTGTCATTTCGACTGGCCGAACGACGCAACGGGGCACTTTAGAATAAGTCTGCCCTCATCCCTGATAAGAGCTGAGCTTACTGAAGTGTAGATACCCTCCATCTGTCCATTCCAGCCCAGGGGCTGACCAATGGGGAGGCTCTTCAGCACGCGGCGTATTCCACAATGCAGCCGTATTCCGCTGTCGGTGAGTCTTCGATCATTTATATAGGTATTCGCATTAATATCTTACAAGACCTTAGATATCTATATTAAAAGAATAGAGATGAAAAAATAAAGTGATAAATATAATTATATCATGCCAACGAAGAAATATACGCCCGAACGCTGTGATAAAATAAAGAAAAACCTCAATATGCGTGTTTTATATTGAGAGATTAATAAAACTTCATGGGAATGACGTTTGATCGAATAAAAATAAAGGAAAGGGTTGATGTGGGGACGTTGTTTTTTCAAATTACAAGCTTTTTCTCGAATGACCAATTCGCCATGGATTTAAAAAAGACAAAACGAAAATAAAAATAAAAACCTTTATCGAGTCCATGTCTCCGGTATTTTTTTTTGCTTAGATTTTTTTTTAAATGCATTTTTGTCATGGAATGATTGTGATAGCATGCAATGCCGCCAGGAGTGTGTGTTTTTGGTGTGGAAGCTTTTTCACGAGTATACTTCGCGTGGATGACTATATATTTATACATTCCCACGAACTATGTATGTGCCTCGAGCATATATGTCGCATTAATCTTTTTTTGGTCTGACATCCGTGAAAATGTATACGAAAATCCGCTTCGTTTGACGTACACGAATAAATACGGTTTTCTCGTTATTACACTTATACATTTTTATTCGCTTTATAATGGCAATAATAATAGTATAAATAACAAATTGTGTTGAACGACGGTGTGTGTTATGCACCGTTCATTTAACTACGATTTTCGAAAGAACGAATATAACGAACCTGCTTTGTGAAGCATAAAATACAATGTCACCCGTACGAAACCCAGTGGGTATGACGATTCACAAATTTTCCAACAAGAGCCTCATTAACTAACACAGCGTGCAGCTTTATTTTTTCGTCCATTAGCGAAAGGCTGCTGGTGAGTGCAATCGATGCCGAGCATTGCAGTCTCCGCGGAGAGACTAGTTTTCCTTTTTTTTTTCTATCTTCCTGGCCCTCGGATTTTTCGTAACGAGAACACATTGAACGAATATTAAAAATTCTTTTGCTACTCTTTATAAATGCAATCGAAATTAATTAAACGCGTAGTTAGCACTTTTTACCATTTTATTAATATATTTATACATTGTTTTATAATTAAATGTTGAAAATGAAATTAGGCTCGGTGAATCTATTATGCGAAACATTTTACTCTTGCAACTGCGTAGGTACAATATTCTTATAAAATCACGTGCCCTCGTCGGATGATATTCGATTGAATTTTTACTCAATTATATATTAAAATTCATATTCATATCGACCGTTTAAATCGAAACTTTGAACCGTGTAATATATTGAAGAACAAAAAATAAACAAAAAGAATAAATAACGTTCTCTTCAACGAAAACGCGTAGTTTAATTTCATTTAACAATCACTCATTTCGTAATTACCGATTTTACTGTATTTGAGCTGTTTTTTTTTTTTCTTTTTTTTTTTTTAATTCGTGAAACGACTAAAAAGAGTAATTTTTTGGAATGTACGCCTCTCTTGCGGTATTTTCCATATACACGTGTTTTACGTAAAACGTTTGGCGTTGACGGTTGAACAGAGACAAGGGTGCACATGACTCGTGGTAAAGTTACGAGAACAAAATCGGAATATATTAAACCGAATGTTTGGCCAAAAATAATTAATTCCGTCGGGAAATTTGTTGAAGAGTCTCATGTATTTTGTATTTACGAGATATACATGCCACGTATGCAACGAACTGACGAGCAGCACGGGGCAGCGGAGAGTTTGAGGGTTGAGAATTCGAGGGATGATGTGCTCGCGTTTATAGCCGCGAGCGTCTGTATCGCTATGGAAGCTCGATGCACGGAAATCAATCATATCGAGCCTTTCAACCCAACCCCGCCCTGCTTCTGCACCTCTTCTCTTCTCCGGATGTGACGGTTTTAAATATTTATCAGTTTATAATGAATAATGTCATAATTGCATCGAGGATGCAATTTAGCGACTATGAAAGCTGCTTAAATTTTCACCGCGAGGTATAAACGTTACGAGGGCGTTTGAATTATCCGTTTCGCTTGTTTAAAGTCATTGTTTTTATGTTTTGAGGATATGATATCAATCGTTATTTACAGAATCGCGAGTAAAATATAAATTGTGTTTGTTACTGTTTCAAATATACCGCTGGAAACGATTTAAATTGAAATATCGTTTCTCGGAATTGAGTTTCTCGGAGAATAATCATTATTATTTTTAAAACAACGTTTACAAATTTAATGTGAGAAGATTTAGTCGTTTTGAGTCAATTTAAATGTCGTTATATCGAGATCGCAATAATATTCGTCGTTAAAAGCCGACGCGAATGTTAATTGAATAATGAAAAAATGCCGTCGTGTAATAATTGTCAAATGGAATAGAGCCACTGATTGCATCATTGACGTTAATTTTGTATCGGGATAATTTTGTTGCTTGTAAATTATTGCTCAACGAGGCGCAAATAACGTGTTTTCGATCAAAGGTTCGACACGTTGTTATTTGAAAATATATTCGTTTATTAAATTAAGAGAATAAAAAAATCACGCGTGACTATCTTTACTTTCGTGGGATAAATTGGCGACGATGAATTGGAAAATTAACCCACGAACCGTATATACGAGTGATTCTATAGCTAAATAAATAATCCAACGTGGATGAAAATAAGTTGGTGAAGAGAAAATGAAATAAATCGTTAATCTTTGTACCGTTATAAATGTGACTTTTTTTTTACGAATTCGACGGGAAAATAAAATCGTATGGAAAATAGGATATTGCATGAAAAATTTATCCATCGCTTCATAAGTTTTTTTGTTTCCTTTTGTTTTTTTTCCCCCAATTCAATTTCACAATGAAATAAAAGATACTTTTGTATAGGGTTTCACGTATGCGAAAAGCAATCCGATGACTTTTCAGCGATATTCGATTTATTCGCGAAAATTGACGCAGGCAACGATGGGGGAACGGGAGAGGAGCATATGCCAAAATACAAGATATGGATATTGCTTCATAGTTCCGAATGAATGTAGAGAGAATTCGAATAAATGACCGTCGAAGCTCTCAAAAATAGAACGCGTGCGCGAATCTCTCTCTCTCTCTCTCTCTCTCTCTCGTTTATATATCCCTAAATCTGCCTACGATCAGAACTGGACACTGTGATAACATTGAGTTACGAATACTCTTGTTGTCGCTCAAAAGCTTACTGGTCCCCTCAATTCCTGCCCCGTTGCCTCTATCTCCCCCTTTCCCCAGCCGCTTTTTACATAAAATTGTGCAAAACGTAAAATTTGACGTTCCAACAGGACTCCTTGAACAAAATAGTATCACCCGAGAGAGAATGTTTTTTTTTTTTTTTCCCATTTTTTAACTCGACTTTGTCTCCGTGCGCATGCTCGTGTACACTTATTGTATCGTGTAAATGTTTATTTATTTTTCAATCTTTTTTTATATTTATTTTGTTTTATCTCAATATGTTGTTAGTTTGCTCGATGAATAAATCGTTGAATAATCATTATCTCGAATTGTGGTCATTATTACTGTGACTAAATGATTAATAAAATGCCGGATCGTGTGATGTAGTTGGTGCAAATTCGATGTTAGATTTCGTCATGAATTGAATCTCAAGTATAAATCGATCAAAACTCGATTAAACAATGTCCCATTTCATGAAAAATTCCGAGGATTGAAAAAAAGCCAACATAAACCGTTAAAAACTTGTCAATCTCAAAAAAATATGGAAATGGCAAAAAAAAGCATATCAATTTTTCCATCACTACATTTCTGAACACTTGGCTTTTCGATTTGTATGAAATAATGGAAAAAAACTAAAATCCAATGATAAGCAATGACGGGATTATTTTGAAGTATCGACAAATTTGCGCCAACTTAAAAATTTGAAAACGTTAAAGCGCGTTGGTTATCGCACGTTGAACGAAATATTAATTGTCTCGATGTACCGTTATCATGATGTCACGGTTTATTTGTTACTGTCGCAGCTTATCCCGCCGTCTACGGCCATCAGTTTCCTCAGGCTATACCACAGCCGATGACAGCGGTGGCCCCCACGCAGAGAGAAGGTAAGTTTAAAATGTTCGAGTGTTATTAAGAGAACGATAAAAAAAAAAAAAAAAAAAAAAAAACAAACAAAAAACAAAAGCCGTAATTAGTAAACACGAAAACCAACAAAAATGCTCGACACACGACACGTTGTCATTTAATGTCTGGATTGATATCTATATTGATGTACGAATATACTTACATATATTAATACTGAATAAACAAAAAATATATATTTATGTATATTCGAAGAACGCTTGTCATACATCACCCACGAAATGAATGTTCGTAAATCCATGCCTCGTAATATCTAAATTGAAGAAGTTAATGATAATGAAAGAAAAATGGGGAGGGGGAAAAAAGGTTTTAATAGAAATTTCACTGACGATAGATTAAATCCAGTTGATACTAAGCCAGTTTGATAAGCAAAGGAAATGTCCGTATATAGAGGAACTTGATAACTCAAAGCCATCGCGGGGCTCAATCTTCGTTATGATTCGTAATTAAATCGCGATTGAGTTGACGTTAATACGTTTTTTTTTTTTTTTTTCTACTTTTAATTGATTTTCTTCGTTTTACTTGTATAGTTGAGCGTCTATGGTCCATCGGGGTTTGTCTCTCGTATCTTGGCCCAACTGTCCCAAGTCAATTCTCCGTCTGTTTGATATCGGGGAAGGCTCGAGAACTTCTGCCAACCAATATCGCTCTATAATCAATTAATTCGCGGACGTCTTACCGATTCTACGTATATATTTATAAGATATATATATACAGATATATAAACCTTGATATACCAGATTTCAATCGTTAAATTGAACAGTTTCTGGTCGAGTTGTTTGCAAACTCCTATGAATATAAAGTAAACGATGAATGTTTCAATGTTCAGCATCTTGAAAGTAACGTACGGTCAAAAGACAAAAATGACATTTCTACATTTAAAAAACTGTTGGGTTTCGGACGAGAATAATGCATATTTAGAAATGTTTTTGATTGAAAAAACTTAAACAAATATAAAAGGAAATTGTTCTCCATGCACATGAACATTCGATCCGATTCAACTTTTTTCGGGCTTCGCCCTAAATTCTATGGCATCCATTTTCCTGCACAAAAGTGTCGGTTTCGCGGAAGCAAACGGGAACACTGCGCATAACGACTGATGTACGAATAACGTGAAATAGGTATAAAACTAGAGGTCTACAGGTAGAAATACTATGTATAGATGAATCCGGGTAAGCGCCTAATTGCAATTAACAACTCGCCATTATTACAATATATACGATGCCTTACAATGAGATAATGCAAATAAAACGAAAGTTTTAATTACTTTGCCGGGATAGACGCTCCTGGCGCCTCGAGGCGACCGTTGTTACATCCCAGGATAATGGAAAGTTTACCGCGACAGCTCAGGACGAGCTTTTTCCTTCCAACTTCCCCTTCTCCCTTTCTCAAGCTCACTACCACTCGTCCGCAAAAGTATTCTCTCTTGCCTATCGTTTATCCACCATGAACTCTATTATCTTCGTTCATCTATCCGCGTTTTAACTTTCTTATTTGGTATTCTGTCTCTTCTTTACTGTTAATGCAGCAAACGTATAAACGAGGAAAACTTGTATTTTTAGAATCGGATCTTTATCACATTTTGCACTTTTTCTAGTTTTTATTTTAAAAAATTTTTTTTTGCCACGCGAAATCAGTGAAGTTATCAGCCAAAAACATATTATATGGTAATATGGTTCATTAATTTTTTTATGCAAAATAATTGAAATAATAATTGAAAAATAGTTGAAAAAACGACTGTAATCGGTGATTCGTGATTTAAAAAAATCCTTAAACAGCAAAATATATAAAACATCGTGAAATTTTCAACTTTTGAACGACGTCTGTTCCGGAATCAGTTATAAAATAGGATTAAATAATAAATGTAATGATACAGAGTATAACGATAACGTATAAAAAATATTTTGTTGATAATATTGTGTTGACGTGATGTTTCGAAACTACGAAAAGAAATGACAACATGCAGTTTTCTTAAGCTTCGGGCATCACACAATGCATGACACGTTGTGGTCAAAATTAATGCAATTATTATGTTTACTGTTGCTTCAAAATTACTATACAAATATATGTTTACGAGCTGTTGCTGTCGTGAATTCGCTGTTCGGTGTGTATTGTTTCTTTTTTTCTTCTTTCTTTATATCCATTTACTTCAGTCCATTGATCGTCTTTCACGTTTTATCAAATGAATCCATTTCATTTCGTCAAAATTTGTTACTCGATGTTTACACCAATATTTGGTATAAACACTTGTATCTATTCACCAATCTCGATTCCACGAATTCGATAAAGTGCCCGATACTATTATTTGTGCATTTAACTCAATGTTTGATTGGCAAATATTACATATCGTGTGTCGTATACAATATTGTTGAAAGTGTTTTTTAATTCAATGCAAAACCGATATCAATGTTTTTTTTTTCTTTCTCCACTACGTTCCGTCTCGATGTTTTTGTTTTTTTTCAATATGGCCTTAAGTTATATAATTTTACATTGTGCACTCTAAAAATTGGAAAAAAAAAAAAAAAAAAAAAAAAAAAATCCATTCGAAAAGCGTATTGTTTTTCCTCAAAAATAAAACAAGTTAAAAAAAACACGCTTGTATAATGAAAATGGCAAAAAGTTTATATAAATCGGGCACATAGCATCTCGCGTGATATTAAATCCCGATTTAGGTTCACGTAATCACTGACACGTCGCAAGACGCGATCATTGCGCACCCAGGAGCTCTCTTCACGGTGTTGAAAGTTTGTCCCAACGAGTTGGTAATAATTGTCGCTAATTGACCTCCCTTTTCAACCCTTTCCTTTCTCTCCCGCCCTCCCCCTCTCTCTCTCTCTCTCTCTCTCTCTCTCTCTCTCTCTTCCCTGAGCCTCATCCATGACTCCTCGGTTGAAGTTTAGGTCTAATTATGCACAGTCAACGACGAATCGTCTCCGGTTATTCGTGAATTTTCGTTTCTACTTGCGCAACCCTATATCTCTATGCACGAGTTACATCCCACTCGTTGCAATCCCCGAGATCACGAACATCCCTCCTCTCCTTGAATAATTCATTCGTCGCCCGAGAGCTCAAAGGGTGCACAAGGGGCGACCCGCCATCTACGGAATTTTCATTACGAAAAAGATCACTCGTAGAAATTCATCCGTGTAGTCCTCAGCGTAATTCAACAAGATTTCATTATCATTGAGCTCGTATGTTAGGCAGCAGGCAGTACATATGGAAAAATTTTATAAAAAAAAAGGACTGATTTATGAGGATGGACAGTTTTGCAGGTTGTGTGGATAAAATAGATTTTGTTTAATTAATTTCATGATTTTTGTTGATGTCGATAATTACAAATTTTGGGGCTCTCAATATTTTCGTCGTAAATTTGACAGATTATACAAACGCTAAAGAGGCGTCAAATTCTTTCTCGATAATGTTTATTAATTACGACTACAAAAAATAAACATAAATGGAAAAGCACATCGTCTTGTCTTCTTAATCGTTCTACGTCATCAAATTCGCGGACCTTTCAAACGTTTTTACTCAAATTTTCGTAATTATCAAAAAAATAATAATAATAAA
Source organism: Campoletis sonorensis (assembly GCA_013761285.1). Lineage (NCBI taxonomy): Eukaryota > Metazoa > Arthropoda > Insecta > Hymenoptera > Ichneumonidae > Campoletis > Campoletis sonorensis. The sequence continues at coordinate 10,954 of JACEOJ010009934.1, forward strand.
AAGATATTGAGATGTACTTTCCATGTATGTTGGAATCATTCAAATACAATGTCATTCCACTTCGTACGAGATATCCCATACGTATATTGTGTTGTCGTAATAAAAAATAATATTAGTATCATTATCATTGTGTGTGTTGTCATCGCATTTATAAGCATTATATCATCATTTTCATAACCCACACGTTTCTTTCATTCTCTATTTCTACTTTTGCCTATAAATACCTCTTCACCAATTTGATCCTCGTACGCATATAAAATCCACCAAACTTTTAATCCCAATTGTAATTCTTTGTCTTGTGATCCTCGTGTTGTGTGTCTGTACAATTGAAAGTATAAATACTCAACGTTACATTGACAGTTTTCTTAAAGTCACGGGCTGTAATAATTCAATCGAAATTCAAATAATTAGAATTTCAAAGAAATGATTGAACTCACTAAATTGAATAAAAAAAACAAAAAACAAAAAAAGCTCCGGCTGTACGAGAGTATACTGCCTTCAGTCACTTTCATTATCCGCCTTGCATCGCAAATCAACTCATTATTCTTCAGTATAATAAACCAATTCGGATCAATAATAATATACATTTTCGTATATTATATAACGTATTGCAATCATGTCTTGACCTTGAATGAAAAATAAACAAACAAAACAAAGATCTTGCCTTAAATAAATGATCGCGCAAGTTTTGAGCTGGTTTAACGTTTTTTCTAACTTGTGACACATTTATGAATCGCATAAATGAATATATATAAATAAATAAATACATGAAACCATCCATGAAAGATCATAAAATCATTTTTGACCGATGTCTCGCATCATCATCAACATTCACATATTTCATTAGAAGTAAGCTCATTCTCGCGACACGTCACTTTCATTGTCATTGTCATCAATGTTGATCAGCACTTAATGAATTGAAAAAAAGATGAAGAAAGAAAGAAAAAAAAAATTTATATAAAATGAGAGATCCCTTGTTTTAGAATCAAATTACAAAGAAAAAAAAAAAAGAATTGTTTACGCGAGCGAGTGCTTTGGAACGGGGCTCGGCGACTCGGTACAGCGGCAGGAGAGCATTTTTACCATCAAGATTAAGCCATGAATTCATTTGCGTTCGAAAGTTGCAATAAAAAAGCATACGCAAGAAAAGCACAAGCGAGTCTCAACGAAAAGTAATGGAAAGCTTCATCCGGAAGAGAAAAAAAAAAACAAAAAAACCGAAAGAAAGAAAACAAATATGAAAAAAGTCTACTAACGCTGCTAACTTGAGTATTATACTTCAAGCTTGAAGGTTTAGATGTGCTCTTTATTTATATGTTAGGATGCTCTATCGCAGGACCCGAGGGTTGCAATCTCTTCATCTACCACCTGCCCCAGGAGTTTGGGGATACCGAGTTAATGCAGATGTTTCTTCCCTTCGGTCCGGTTATTTCCTCAAAGGTCTTCATCGATCGAGCGACCAATCAGAGCAAGTGCTTCGGTAAGTAATTTTTTTATAATAAACAAAAAAAAATGGTCAACCAGATTGTATTTCATCGTGAAAGGGAGGAGAAATAATAAGAGAGAGAGAAACTACTCGATAAATATAACGATTGGCAGTAACGAGAGGTCGATCACGTAGGACGACGAAGATCGTCGAATAATAATAATTAATTAAAAATATTAATTGATCATTATTTTCGAACTGTCATAATTATTAGAAGACTTCACGATCAAGAGTTTCATACACAGAGTTTCGATCCTTCAACTCGCTTGTTCTAAAAATACCATCGATGAAATTTAAAGAAAAAGAAGAAATAAAAAAACAAATCTATATATACATCGTCAAAGACTGTAACAGCATATCGCGATCGGACTAACGGTTCTTAATTGGCTGCGACAAGAGAAAGGGAGAGGCACAGTCAGCCATTTTTATCCAAAGAGAGGGATAAACGAGAACGATGCATTGGTGGGAGAAGAGAGCAAAAAAGTACCTTCGTTATCGTCATTTTATCCGCGCTCGAAAAGCCTTACTCGAACTGGCCTGCCAAACTCGGATAACGTCGTTCGTTAAAAGTTTGACTCGTCGCTTTTTTTTGTTGAGGGACTAGGCTTGGGGAGGGGGCGGGGGGGGGGGGGGGGGTCGTCGGTTTTGGGCCCCGGGCGACATAATCCGTTTGGCCGTGTCTCCTCGTTGCTCTCTTCTATGGTCTCTCGTCGCTAATAGCATGAGAACGGGCTCTAAAGACGGTTCTCTCGTCTTCCTTCCTTCCTTTTTTTTTTTTTTTTTTAATACTTTCTCTCAAATCTTATTCCATCCATTCTGTCTAACAGGTTTCGTGTCCTTTGATAATACGACGAGTGCGCAGACAGCGATCCAGTCTATGAACGGCTTCCAGATAGGGATGAAGCGGTTAAAGGTCCAATTGAAAAGGCCCAAGGAGAGCAGTAAGCCGTATTAACCCACGTCCTAACCAAGACAAACCGGCCGGATCGCGCCCTACGTCATAACTTATAGAGTAAGTATCACTTTTCCGCTGATAAATTGTCACCTTTTACAATTTCTTGTCCTGCTTCTTTCAATGGACAGTCTCGGCATTTTTAACATGATTTTATGATCATTTATAGTTTACTAGAAGACTGATCGTAACTAATTCCATCGTCTAATGTCAATTGTTCCATGTGCAGGAAAGAGTCAGTCGACAGCAAGATCCTTCGATTGTAAAACATTAAATGTGCGGAAAAAAGTTTTAAATGTTCAAATAAATAAAGATTTTAGCATTAAATGATTTATTTCCATCATTCAGTGTTTAAAAACTGTAAATATGATTCAAGGGCTTGTACCTGAATAGATGGGCAAACATAAAATCATTTTTCGACCGATTTTATTCTCGGATCAAAAATAATAAAATTAACAAATACATAAATAAAGAGGGAACATATTTCTAAGAAGATTAAAAGTTGAATTGTAATCATTGGATTGTTTAGACGATGTCATACGACAACGCAGGCCCATTGGACGCTCGAAGATCAGGATTAACGAGCTCGAATCACCGCTACAACGCTCTCCACCATAACAACCTAGTCTACTAGTTAGTTAATTCTTTAGAGATTAATTAGAGTGTCAGTTGAAGTGGACAAGGGAGAGAAAGAGAGGAGAGTGAAAATTAAATGAGAAAAAAATAAATAAAAATAAAAACAAACCAAAAAAATACGGACAAAGAAGACGAAGAAGAAGAAGAAGCAGAAGAAGAAGAAGACAAGCAGTGAACAAAGAAAAGGACGGACTTCGCCGTTGGTAAAAAAAAAAAAAAAAAAAAACAGCTAGAAACATTCGTCGACTTTGAGGCTCGACCTCGAGAATTTGTTTTTTTTCTTCGAGGCATCCACACAAACGAGTGAACGAACAAGAATATAAAACAAATCCCAAACTATAACGAGACCACAAAACTGAAGTAGCAACAAACAAAAGGATCAACAGGATCGATGATTATTGAGGATGGCGAAAAATGTGTAATTTTTTTTTTCTTACGTCGTAAACAATCAATCCAGCGCGAAAGATCCTTCCTGCGATAACCATACACTTTCAAATAAACGGAGGCACAGTCTCAAACACATATATACGGACACATGAACACATATAAACAAATAAATAAATAAATAAATAAATAAATAAATAAATATACATATATATGTATATATATGTATGTAAATATATACATATACATATATCTGTATGGATATATTATAAATAAATATATATCGAGGTAGTAGGTTTTATATACCGCGATAGAGAAAAATCTGTAGTTTGTAGGCCACGGCGTTGCGTCCTTTTTGGCTCGTGTATCTCTCCCTTGGAACGAGTGACGAGGGAAACGGAATATTAAAAAAAAAAAAAAAAACAAAAAACAAAACGAAAAAAAAAAACAAAAAAAAATAACATGATAAAACAAATAACCAATCGAACAAAAGTTACGCAAAATGGCAATGTTTTCACGAGGTTCGTTGAGCTTTGGAAAAGAAGAAATAATCTTGGAGACTGGTCGACGTTGAACCGATGTTTCTATTGTTACCTTTTATTTATTTTTCTTTCCTCCGGTTAATCCCATTTTTCAACCCAACTTTCTTCTTTTTCTCCCGCTCACAACGAATTTCGTGATTTTCAGGTTATGAGTATAATTATATAATTATATCATCTAGTCAACCGGGGCTGTGTGGAAGAAATAAAAAATCGCAACATGACCATCAAGAGAAAAAAAACAAGAAGAAAAAAACGAACACAAACAAAACGCATTGACACTCATGAAAGAATTTGGACCCGTGATCGATAGATAAGTGGGGAAAGAGGTAAAAATAGGAAATTAATGCAACTGAAGGAGAGAAAGAAAGGTTTAACGAAAAGCCAATCAGGCTGGAAACAAGTGAGGAGAAAAAAACTTAACTTTTCGGGAAATCGTTTTAAGAGAGTGAAAAAACAAAGTTTGAAAAAAAAAAGAAAAAAAAAGAAAAACATATTTTATCCTGAACTCAAATTTTTCTCTGCAACGAGAGTGACTGAAAAATTTCTTAATCGAAACTCTTTCCCGGATTGTTTTTTTCGACAAGGCCTGCTCCCAGAATGATGGCCGTGGGAGGGAGAAAGGAGGAGATGGTTGTGGTTAAAAAAAATTGTAAATACAATCAGAAGAAAAGTAACGAACGTTTTTTGTTTCTTTTCAATTCTTGTTCATCTTAGTTATTCGTTTTCTTTTGTTTATCTTTTATCTTTTTTTTTTTTTCATCGAGCCACCAAATCTCGAAATGTTCCTTCGACAATCCTCGCGTAATGCGACAATTAGCCGAGATCATCGAGCGCTCGGAGCAAGTTACGCGCAACTAAAAATAATAAACGAATTGAACTTTGAGATCTTTGGTTGTTATTGATCGGAAAGAAAAAATGAAGAAAAAATTCAACAAAAAAAAAAAACACATAAACAAAATATGATAGAAAAATTCTTTCAAGCGGAAAAAAAAGAATAAACAAAAGAAAGAGAAAACGAAGACGAGGGTGCGATGGTGAGAAGCGTTGAGGCTGAGAGGACACGACAAATATATTATTAAATTATTAAAGTACGGTAGCGAGTGAAAAGAGCGAAACCGACGATGAAAGCTCGGATCTAGCGAAATAATCAACAAAAAGTACCAACTACCAATATTATTATTGAGACAAAAAATAAAATAAAAAATAAAGCATATATGTATATATATGCACAAATATATATATATATATATAAATATATATAAATTTAAATTAATATATTGATTGAAGGCAACTAGCGGCTTAGTGGATTATTATTATTATTATATTTATTATTCTGTTTACTACCATTATTATTATGATTATTATTATTAATATTACAATTATTATTATTACCATTATTATCGAGTTAAACGGGGTGGAAGGGTAAGGCGAAGTAAAATAATGGCGAAATTGTGAAAGAGCGAGAAAATAAAATAACAATAGTAACTCCCGTTTTTATGCGATTACGATGATAAATATATACATACATATGTATATATATATTGAAAAAAAAAAGCATCGACCAGATCGCGAAAAATTATTTGAACATCATATTTTGTGCAAGTTCGAAATGCGATTCGTTCACATCTTATTGAAACTATAATAAAAGAAACGAGAGAACAAAAGAAAACGAAAGAAGGTCGAAAAACCGTTTAAAATGGTGCCAGAGAAAAGAAAAACGAATTCCTCGCTAAATATACACGTAAGGTCTGCTGTTTCCCTCCAGTCAACAATCCGAGGGAATTGTTTCCCGTGCGCTTCGCAACTCTTGACGCGATTAATTAAAACCGATATGTTTATTTACATACACACGTGTATTTACACATTTATACATATGTATGTATGTATATATATATATATTTATGAAAAAAAAGTCACGTAAATACGATTTGAAAAAAAGGAGAGAAAAAAAAAACAAACAACAACAACAACAAAAATCTAAAGAACAGCTGATATGCAGAAAAAGGAAGAAAAACAAAAAATACAATGCTCTTTCGTCGAGTTTAAAGAAATCACGAGATACAGGAAGTTTTGAGAATGAGAGGAAGAGAAAAATTACTACTTGTTAAGAGTAACGATAAATTAATTGATAACGATACATCGTAAAGTACCGATCACGAAATGAACGGTTGCTTATAACAACAACAACAAAAACACACACACACACACACATTCACACAAACACATGCACTTACACAAAGAAATTCAAAGGATTATGAAAAATGATTTATACGTATTGATACGTAAGACAAACACACTACAGACATTTGACACTTACACTTACTTTAAACAGAAGAGATAAGATAAATCAGAAGGAAAGTGGAGGGAAACATAAAAAAAAAAACAAAAAAACAAAAAAGATTTAAAAAATTCGATTGAAAAAAGGCTAAATGAAGGAGCTCCGAAAAGTGCTTCGGGACGAGGCTTATATTGACTATAGAATAATAATATTAAAGGGAACGAGAGGGGGAGGGAATGAACGAGGACACATCAAGGCACGAGAAACACGAAACTTTGGAGACCATGAATAAAATTATATAAGAGAAAAAAGGAAAAACCTAACCAAAGCGATAAATGAATAAAGGGAAGAGGGGGGGGGGGGGGGGGGGGTATGGGAAAAAAATCGAGAGAAAGAAATACACACAGGTAAACGCTTCTTCGCAAGCACCAATCGATAATATCACTACGATATAAGCTTTTTAAAGTACGAAATACGGTTAAAAGTTGATAAACAAAAAAAAAAGAAAAGAAAACTCGATAATGATAATACTAAAGTTTTAAGATGCGTAAGAGGATTCAAAGAGAAAAAAAGAAGAAGTATAAAGAGTAAAAATAGCTGATAATGAAAAACACAAGAAAAAAAAAAAGAATGAAAATACGAGACAGAACGGCGACGGAGGGAGAGGGGTAAACAACCAAATCCAAACTATACTAAATAAACATAAGGAGTGCGGATTAATGGACGATGCGACCGCGACGGGAGCAAAAAAAAAGAAGTAAGAGAAAAATGGCTCGAGAAGCGAAGCAGCAGGTAGGGAGAGAAAAAACCAAGATAACAAAATAAACTATTTTATCCAAGAAGTTTTTGCTACAACCAAGTAGTGTGCATCTTGCTAATGAAGTAATCAATTTTAAGGGGAATAAAATATATAAAAATAAATAATACATACAGCAAAAAATAAAGGTAATACACAAAACAAAACAAAACAAAAAAAAAGATAATTCCTAGCTATTAAGTCGAAGAAAATAATAATGAAATAATGGATAATAGTGATCGATGAAAATCAGCTTTGAATTTATTTTTACATGACATTGATGATGATAATGATGAAGATGATGATGAAGATGATGCTGATGATTACGGTGATGAATAATAATAATGGCGATGCAATTTCCCCGTTCGTACAATTAAGTGTATCCCGGTTCGTGAATACGTTCGAAATAACCCGCGAAATAATCAACAATGTTTTATCGAAAATAATAATAAAACGAAGAATGAAAAAATAACTAAAAGCTTTGATTTTCGTCAGAATACACGCGTTGCTCGAGGCTTCGTCAGAGTTCCAAAGTCGTTGATCGGTTCAACCGTTTACTCTTTATGAAACTTACTATTTTTATGACTCCTTCGGAGCGATGTACGTCGTAATTTTTTCAATACATTTGCTCAACCGAATTGGGCAACTTGAAAAAATGTGACGAAAAAAAATAAAAAAAACTACACAGGTATCGAAAAAATGGTGAAAATCATCGTCAACCGATGGGTTTTTCCCAGTTCCCATGAAAAGAAGTTTCTTTTCATTGATTCGCAAAATATAGTGTGGAAAATGAAGACTATTTTATCTTAACGAGTGAGCCGTTGAACCGATGAAAAACTTTGCGATTATTGTCGTTTCGTAAAGTAGCAAACGTTCGAGATTGCCTGAGGCAATGATCGATATCGATCTCGGAATACAAAATAAAAAAAGTACCCTTTGAACCTGAGAGACCGAGAAAAAAATTCAGCAAAAAAGCAGCGAAACAGCGTTGACGTGGTTATTGAAAGAAAAAAAAGAGGGGGGAACTAACGAATGCGAGAAGAATGGAGAGGGATGAAATTAAATGGAAAACAAGAAGAGAAAAAAGCATATGAATAGAAACAAATATTTCCACACTGCACCGCGTTACGAGTCCATTGGCGAGAGCATTGACAAACGAGGTACTGAAAAAAAAAAAAAAAAAAAAAAAAAAGTATCGACAAAAATAAAAGAATAAAACAAATACACAAAAAGTATGAAATAAAAATAAAACATTTTAATCGGTATCAAGTCGCACCGACTAACGAACGCGACGTGTACAAGAGAGAGAACGAGACATACAGAGAGAAAGAGAGATTAAGAAGAATTTTCAAGAATGTGCGCATGTTTTCTTGTCGTCGTCGTCGTCGTTGTCGGTGATTCTAGGAAACAGGGTATGTTTTTGCAATTATTTGCGTATAACTTGTAAAAAATAATAAATGAACTCTTCATACTAAGGACTCCTCCCGACCTCCTCGCCCCCCCGAGCCCCAGCAACAGACTTACAAAAAAAAAATTAAATTAAATTAAAAAAAAAAAAAAAACAAGCCCGCCATCCCATCAAAAAAATCATGTCTCGGGTGACTACAAAGAAAAAAAATAATAATAATAATACCGCGCAAATTAATAGTGTAAAGGGGACTTTTCACCACACCTGCACGGAAAGTTGATTTTTCCGTGCCGATGTGATGAAAAATCGCATACGCACCACAGGATGAAACTTTTCCTCCCTAGGGGCGTAATAAACTATTTTCGAGTCGGAGAAAAAAACAACCAAACCGATTGGAATACATGCGTGGGAATGCGAAAAGAACGAAGATTTGAAAATCTCATAATCAAAGCGTTATTATGAAAATGATTGGTGTCGAGTCGTGTTTCATTGTAAACAAACAAACCAGAAGAAAAAACAACAACACGAAACTAATCGCACATTGAACGGACGATTCTTTCTTCCTTTTCTCCATCCCTTAAGCTCGTATAACAAACAAAAAGTGTGGATAACATCAAAAAAAGCCTCAACTTCGTGAACCTTACGAATAAAAGGACCCCGATTTTCCGGAAAACACGGGCAAGTTGACTAGTTGGGTCGTTACGAATTTTCTCATTACATAATCAACCGAACAAAAATATTCTCCTTTCCTTTCTTTGAATACGAAAAATCAAGCTAATTATTGAGAAATTTATCTATTGTCTTACCGTCCGTAACTCGTTGAGTAGAAGACAAAACAACACGATGTTCAACAAATACATTCATTCAATTAGTGTTTTTATAATTGAAACTTAATTAGGCAGTAAAATCTTTTCGACATTTTCGTTTTCATCTTTTTCCTCCTTTTCCATTAAATCATTCGCTATTATCTGCATCATAATGAGCTACAAAATAAAAAATGCGTTGCAGAGAGACGAAAAATAGTAAAGTAAAAATATAAGGCACGACAATTGACAAAAAAATATGATGTGAATATTAGGCATTCGTGAGGTCCACTATCGATAACAATAATGGTTTGCGCTCGTGCTAAAATAGTATATCGATTTTTTAGGCTCATAATTTAGCATGTAAAAAAAAATATATATATATATATATGAAAAAATCCACCGAAAGGAAGCCGGAAAAATTCGAATAAAGGAAATAAATGCTTATCGGTTCACCACAGCCCTCTGTAAACCGTGCCGAAATAATGGCCAGAGAAGAGTGCGATCGAATGAAAAACCGTTCAAAATTCTTATTTGATAAATGTACCAACGATAAATATCGCAACGGATAATAATCTTTGAAGCATTATTATTTTTTTTTTTGAAAGAATATTCGAAATATTGCAATTAATAGCGAAAACAAACAAAAAATGATCAAAGTTTTCGTGAATGAAATCGAAGATAAACTGTTATAGGTGCAATTATGTTGAATAGTTTCTCAATTCGAAAAATGCACATCTCTGCTGAAAGCAAAAACTTTTGACTTGTCATTAATGAAGAGCAAGCGGAAGTGCGATCGTTTCGATCTCGTTTGTACGAACAAAATGACTTTTTTTTTTTTTTTCGTCCGCGTAAGTGTTTCTCTCTGGTGTACATGAGGTCGAGTGTTTGTTACGAGTCGAGGAGACGAATAGGCGAGAAAAAAACCGCAGCCGAGCGAGTGTAAATGAGAGAGAGAGAGAGAGAAAGATAAAAAAAAAGAAACAAGTTTTACGAACCTGCGAATAATTCCAAAAGTTTCGTTATCAGACAGGGTGCTATGTAAACTATATCGATAAATTTAGTAGCTTCGATCGTCTTTTACGAAATATCTCGAAATACAGGAACTTTTTTCTTTTCTTTATTCAATGAACAAAAGGAACACAAATAAAGAAGAAGAACAAAACAGAAGAAGCGTCGTATCATAATTCTAGTTATATTTCCATTCTCGCCGCATCAGCGACCCGGCCAATTATTCGATCAAATCCGGGACCAATCATTCGTCATTTTTTCTCGCCGAGTAGAAGAAGAAGCGTATGTACGTCGGTATGTGTACGCCCGCGTGTTTGCGTGCGTGTGTGTCTGTGTGTCTCGGTACGACATTCTCTCGAAGCGCTTAAGAAGTAAATGCGAAAGAAAAAAAAAGGTGAATTAAAAAAAAAAAAAAAAAAAATGAACGAAAAACGACGAAGGAAGTTCTGGTAAAATACATTGAAAACAAAACTATACGAATCCTCGTTACATTGTAGTACAGCTCGCGTGTTTGAAAATCGATGGTAGTCGACGATGAACATGTTTCAATGGTAAAATGTTGCGAAAAACAAAATGTTAATCCAAACTACAAAACTGGGATCGAGAAATGGAATATTCACTTGTTTCTTGTTTCCTGTTCATTTTTTTATTCGTCTTTTTCTTTTACTTTTCTTTTTATTGGCAACGAGACGTCCCTGAAGAATCGACACGTCAACTAATTCGTGTCGGAGAATTGCGTTTCAACGGTCGAGGGTTGAATAGAATTAACGAAAACGGAAAGATAGAGAAAGAGAGAGAGAGAGAGAGAGAAAGATCGAGCGAAAAGAAGAAAGGCAACAAAGAAAAAAGTGTAAAAGTGAAGATAATTTTGATCGGGCGATATAGAGACAAATTACATAGCATAGTTTTATATAGCAAGCCATTTAAGCATATAAACAAATGATACATATATATATATATAAATAAAAACAAAAATTATACATATATATATATATATATAACAATTATTATGATAACTATTATCGTTTAAGATAACAGATACACTTACCTACATGGATAATATTACTGAAAAAAAAAATCATGCATATATACCTTACGAAGAAAATGATAATATTGGGTAGGGCAATTTAGCTGAACGATGAGAAATTGTGAGAAAAAGCATATTTTAAATAATTAATCGCCAAAGAAGTTTTTTAATTAATTCGTAGTTATTAAGACCAATATGAGAAAACAAAAATCGATTATTCACGTATAATGATTGAAAGTGAAATCTAAAATTAATTGTAATATCGAAATTGATTTTTAAGCTATTCGAGAATCAGTTTGATGTCTTTCGATCGAAAACATCAATGAATCGAGTTTGGAAGTCGAGATTAAAACTGATAGTATAGATGCCAGAGTCTGAAGAGGCCGAAAATCGAATGAACAAGTGGTCACGTTGATGAAAAAAAAAAAACTTATACTAATAAGCAAAGGAAAACTATTATCACATTTCGTTTCCCACTTGACTTTCTTATTATTCTTGAATAATTTTTTTTTCCTCTTTTCATTAAACGGTCGCATCTTGAATGTAACGTTTCGTTTACCTTCAAGATCGCCAATAAAGTTACGATTGTTCATGATTTTTCGTCCATGTCAATGATTCTCTTATTTGTTTTCAACGAAATCGTAAATTTAAAACGGCTCGCGTGAGTGCCTCGCACGTCGAGGACGATCTAGTCGAAAAAGTGTCTTTCCGCGAGCTTTTTGCTGTTAGTGAAAGAGAATTAAAGAAAAATAAATAACGTAAATATGGCTGACGTATCAGTCGAGCACGAAAGATCTCTCTTGTACATAAGACTATAAGTAAAGGTCATGCGAGTTAGTTATACATTTATTTATTTTTAAATCTAATTTAACCATAAAATAATACTTTGACCTGGTGAAATAATAATTCAAGCATCATACGATCACGAATTTATAAAATTGCACAATCACACACATGTTTTTGTTCATGAATGATCACGTAATATCGTTCCTCATTCGTGCGTTTATATGATATTAAACTTTCTCTCTCTCTCTCTCTCTTCCTCTCTATTCACTTGTTTTCTCTCGTTTTATCAGTTCATCTTTCTCTCTCTCTCTCTCTCTCTCTCTCTCTCTCTCTCTCTTCCTCCCGCTCTCTGTCACGATCCATATTCCTCGCACCCTGCCGTCTGCTTCAACGTAGCAGAGGTGCAACAGTTGGCTAACAAGTGGCTCTTTCGCGAGCAAACGTTTAAGGATTATATTCAATTCACGATCCGCGTAAAATCCATGAATACATATAGGTGTGACCATTAGCGATGAGCTTTGAAACCTTCAGCAAAATGTTAGCCATTTCCACTTGTTACATCACCGAAAATTGCCAACGTGATGTTCATTTAATTGCATATGATGACCGTTTTATTTTCCGCGATTTGTTTAAATGGCCGCTACCGTGATGAATGATTATTTAGAAAAAAAAAAGTAAGTTTCAAGTGAATTCAAAGTTGAAACAAATGCCAAATCTAGTCATTTTTTTTATTCCATAGTGAATGATACGGTTAGTGATTTATTTTAAAAAAATAAAAAAATGTGAGGGCCAATTTATCTTACTTTTAATGTTCACTGTCGTACGAACGGACTTTTCGATCAATTATTCCTATTTCTTAGAAAATTTGCAACTTAATTTTATGTTAGTTTTTTTTTCTTTCTCACTCGTGAAGCGTACTATATGTTTCCGATTTTTATAAAATGACCATTTTTCGAAAATTATCGCTATGAAGACTCCAGCTCATGTGAAAACAAAAAGCAGGAATTGTGATCGACACGAAACAAAGACAGAAATATTCAGAGCCAAATTTCGAGAAAATACGACTTTCGAACTTTCGACCAAATTAATCGAATGAAACACAAAATTGAACGACTTCCTTTTCGAAAAATACAAAACAGTAATATTTTTTAGCTTGTTCAACATATTCGAAGAATTTAAAGCAGATAAGAAAAGGGAGGGAGAGCGAGAGAAAGCAAGAACGATAAAACGAGAGCAAATGAGAGGTAAACGACAAAGAGCGAGTGCAATGAAACAAAAATCGTTATTAATAACTGTAAAGTAAATTTATTGCAAACTACGCAAAAAGAGTGTTTTGGAGTCATTAAGCGGAGAATAAAAAAAACTACTAAAAAATTAAATACAAAAAAAAAGCCATCCATGACTCGCGAGAGACACGTGCTAGAAAATCGAAGTGTTGAAAAAGCAGGCACAGGGGAATATTTAGATCGGGAGTTCACGTCAAATTGTGTGAATCTTATGATTGAGAAAGGAGGAAAAAACGGAGAGGTTTTAGCATATCAGTGTGTTGAGTTTCGGGAGGCACACACGGAATGGTATATATTGAAAATAATTATTACGCATTAATGGGAAGCGGGGTGGAAAAAAGGCTTTCAAAGTGGAAAACGAAGACGCCTCGGAAGTTATAAACCCCACAAGTACATTGAGATTTAAATGATATTTTCGTCTGGGTTTTATGCACCAGATGAACAATTAGCGAAAAAAAAAACTAACATCAAGTTCTTACTTGAGCAGTTTGTTGGACAAGTTATACTCATTTTTGGTTTTCATGCTCATTATTTTATTAAAGTCTAAAATGTTAAAAAACTGTTTTTGTTATAATTTTAAACCATTTTCGCATTGAGATTTGGGAAAAAAAAAATGTTCAACAATTAAAAATGATTAAAAATTCATGGTTACTATTTCTCGTGTACAAGCTATTTGAATTGGCATACATTTTTTTTTTTTTTAGCTGAATTAGAACCCGAGAAATTCCATTTTTGAGAAAAGAGTACAAAAAATCTGTTCTTTTTCAAGTTTATTCATTATTTCATTCAAATTTATAAGGAAAGATTTGAGTTTCAAAAAAAAAAAAAAAACTATCAAACGAGACCCGAGTTATTGAACGAAAAAGGCAGACTGAGAAATTCGACCCTGAGCTTCTTACAAAAAGGCGAGCGAAAGGGGCAAAAAAAACAGTGAGAACTTGTGGGGTCGCGAAGAAGTTCGTTTTGACGGTGTTAATGGGCACGAATAGACACAAGAGTGCAGAAAAAAAAGTTATTTATTGATTGTATCAGTGGGTATTGATGAGAGAACGGAAATGATTAATTTCTTTTATTTTTTGTTTTTTTTTTTGTACCAATCTCTGCAGTCTTTAGTTGAAGCTAATCGAGTTTATCATCGAAAGAATACGAGAGAAAAAAATGCATAGTAATAAATATTGTTTGGGAGTAAAGTGAACGAGAAAAAAAAATCATGTCAATAGAAAAGGAACAAACAAAAAATAAAGCTAACGTATAACAATCACTGATCTTAATGCTTAATTGAGACCATTTGGCGAACAAAAAAAAAAACTTCAACCGATTTTTTTCGATGCAATTGTTATTATTAACGCTATTTTATTATTAATGCTATTGTTATTAATATTATTATTATTACTACAATCATAATGATTAATATTATTATACAATTAATTATTGTTTACATAGCGTCAAGGGAAAATGCACATTACACAAAATAATAACAGCTACATCTAAAAGGTTACGTTAGGAGGCTAGATTATAACAAAAATCATAAACGATTTCAAAGAAAACTTACAACCATACTGATGGGAGGCGTGCGTTGCTCTATTGATTTAAAAAAATAAAATAATATGAATAACAACAACAACAACAACAGCAGCAAAAACATATTGCATGGAATATCACGTGGCTGTTGCGAGGGGGGCGGGGACGGGGGATCGGGACAACAACTCTATTATGTACAGTAAGATGAAGAAAAAAAACAAAAAAAAAACAAAACAAAAAATGTACTGCTATATTACGTGAATAGCCAGATTTAAGACAAATAGCAGGAAAAACGCGTCAGTCGGTACGCGGACGCGGTGTAGGGTCGAAATAATAATAATAATAATAATAACAATAATATGAATAATAATAATAACGATATTAATAAGAATGATAAATTAAATAATTACTTTAACTTTAATATTAATTAGTCTTAAGAATAATGAGAATAACAACTCGAATGATAATATTAACAATAATACTAATACTAATACTAATAATAATAATATATAATAAATATCAATAATTAAAGATAAAAGCGAGAAAGAGAGAGAGAGAGAGAAAGAGAGAGAGAGAGAGTGAGAAGAAAGAAATACAGACACTCATATATATAAAAAAAAAAATAGTTGCGTTTACTTTTCTTATTTCATTTTTATCAAGGACGAGTCCCTGAATCACGGATCAATATCACGTTTAACGGGGCTCCCTCTAAGGGGTTTGCACTCGTTTTATCCAAACGTAAATAAAACGAAGGAATCAAAAAACAAAACAGAAAAAAAAAAAAACAAAACAAAACTTAAATATAAATCGATAACAAACGCAAAAGAAAAACCACGTAATAACTAGAAAACAGAAACTGAAGGGACGATGATAGTAGGAAAATAAAAAAAAACGAGTGGTTACTGGTGGCTGGCCCGGGAGGCGGCAGCGTGAAACTCCAACGAGCTGAGAGTTTCTCGTTACGAACGTCAAACATTGAAAGTAAAACGTTAAAAGGGGGAACGTACGGGCGAATCGCGCGAATAAAAAAAAAATCACACGCACACACACACACACACACACACACACACACACATACACACACACCGTCAACTGATACTCCTAAATCTTTTTGAATATTTGAATATACATACATTTCTATTTATATATTTACATATATGTACTCTTGAAAAAGTACATATTTGTACATGTAATAGCGATCACAGACTGCTGCGAATACGTTTTTTTTCTTTATTGAGATTTTTCGTTGATGCACTCGCGCGTCTGTATACCGTAGATATTTCCCCGAAAGATAAACAAACTTTGTTCCCTAACCAATAAAATCCGGGCGAGGAGACTCAAAAAGCGATTTAAAAAAGTCGTACATATATACACTCATACATAAAACATCTGAAAACGCGTTGACAGAATATACGCGACGATGAACAAGAAGCGGATATCAATGTGAAAACGTAAAAAGAAAAAAAATAATAGCCAAAAAACATTGGTAACCGAAGTATAATGGAAAATAAATAAACAGATCGCGGCGTTCGTACGTTCGTTCATTGCACAATCGCTCCCCATTTCGGCAAAGGTTCACTTCTTTTCACCATTCCTCAAACGAGTTGTTTTTTTTTTTTTTTCTTTCTTTGTTAAAGCTTGTTTTCCCTACTTCTTTTTTATCTTGAATTCGCGAAGGCTAAGGATGAAGCGAAACGAGAAATGTGTGTTTTTTTTATAAATTTTTTATTTATTTCTTCATCTTTCGAAAAGAAACTAACAAAGTTCTGTGTACGACGTACCTTGTCCCATTTGTAACTCGCATACCACAGACTACATAAACTAGCTATTACGAACATGGCCACTAGAAGCGAATGTACCATTCGGATAGTTTATCATTAATGAAATAATGAGTCAGAGTTAAAAATAAATAGAAAGAGAGAGAGAGAGAGAGAAAGAGAGAGAAAGAGAGAGAGAGAGAGAGAAAGAGAGAGAAAGAGAGAGAGAGAGAGAGAAAGAGTTGATGGAAGGCGGTGATGATAAAATAAAACGAAGAACCGGTAATCATTATATAGGTATATTAACGACATTATTTCTATTATCAAACATAAATTTAATATAAAAATAAACAATAAAAAAAAGAAGGAACAACACAAAGAAAATGAAACCTAAGCCCTAGAAGGTCGATGGCATTGTTGTAGAGGAGGAAAATTGTGAGGTGTGTTGTGTGGGGCGTTGACGAGAAACATCGCTCATTTTCTCCCCCCCCCCCCTCCCTTCCCCCTTCCCATCCCTTAGTACTTAGGCACGACGAACGAAAGTTATGAGGGTCAAAAAACCAAATAATAACGTGTCCTCGTGTCGAAGAATCGTCGTTCCTATTTGGTCACGACGATTAATTGCTGATTGGGGGTTGAAATAGAGAAACGAAGTGAAGGAATTAACAATTAAGAGTGCCCCTCCCCCCCACCTCCTAGAGCGGGGCTAGAAAAGTTGAAGACAGAGAAATGGGTGAGGGAGAGACGATGAATAAAGGAGAAAAGAAATTAATAAAACCGCCAATTACTTTAACTTCGACAGTACTATTATTTGTATGCCGAACGATTCTGCCGTTTTCAGCGCGACATATTTTGGCGATTCTTTGGTGGTCAGATCATGGTGATCGCGTTCAAAGAGAAATAACTACATTAAAAATAAATAAAACAAAAAAATTAAAAAAAAAAAAATACAAAAAAACAAAAAAAAACAAAAGTACGAGACGAGGAGAAAGATGAAGATAAAAAAAAAATAAAAGAGAAAAAAAAACCCAGAAGTTTCTATACTTTTTACGGAGATTGTTATAGTCTAAGCGCACACTGATCAAGGCATTCGTCGCTCGGCAAAGCATAACATAATTATTAATATAAAATTTATAACAGAAATAAAATGAATGAAGTTAATAAATATGTACACTGTATAATAAACATTATTTCCTATTAATAATTCAATGTGTCTGGTTTATTGTGTACCTATTCGTCATGTAAACTTTAAGTTCGTTGATTGAGAATTCAGCGAATTCGAGCTAACCTACAATAAGACAACGAGCCGATGATATTTCGACGGCAGTATGGAAAACGTATCTCAAATTATGACAGGAGAACGTGCCTATCTAAATTTATGTTAGATAGAACGTTTTTCTGTCACAATTTAAGATAGCACGTTTTTCCATACTGCCGTCGATTTGTAGTGGAGGTTAAATAATACGTGAATAATAAAAACAATCGGAACTGGAAAGTTGTGTATCATTCAGTTTAGGGGTTATTGATTCGGGATCGTCAAACTGTTTTCAAACCGTGAGGAAAATCATACAGACCCGGGGACGTTATTTCTGTCACACAATATTTCATTGAATAAATTACTGATTTTTTGAATATTCATTTGTATTCATCAAGTGGATGTAATTAAATAATCGAATTCAGGTTATGTTTATTAAACGAATGTCAATACCGTTTTCACTCACCGAAGATACAAGTATTTATGCTTAATTTCATTTTCAAATACATCGAACCCGAACAGTTCAAAGTAAATACATGGAAATGTATCGGCTTGTTGTCGTTCGTTCTGTTTACTATCTAGTTGTGTTCGCTGCTCGGCGGCACGAACGCACGACGCACTGGCGACCCATCAGTCGAACCGCGATTGATAGGCACGAAGTCTGAATGGGGCGAGGGGCTAACGGTAAGGATCATTTTTTTTAAATTTATTCCTCGTGAAAGTGATTAGAAAAAAAAATAGAAAGTCCAGTAATCAATTGAGAATTGTTATCATGCAGGTGATATTTAGGTATTACTTAATTTTTGGAATAATGAAATCCAATTCGGCGGACAATCACGTTGATAACAAAAAAAGCCATTGATCCGTTACGTTAATTGTGTATATTCCTTCGGTATATTTATTTATATAAAGAAGTTAACGATGCGATTGTTATGATTTTTGAAATAGAAATTTGTTCATGGTTCATGAATATTCGACCGAATTTTATTTGGAAATTTCGTGTGTTATGTTCGAATAGATTAGGCAATGATTTTATCGTCATGATAACTAAATCATAAATTATTCTGCTGCACAAGGGGGACGCTTTCGTAGGGCTTTTCCGCGCGTTGATTGTACGGCAGGGAGGCGTGGCTATAAGGGACAATGTTAGAAAATATTTTGTGATGTAGGTGGAGGCACAGAAACCTTCTAAAAGTTGACCCTCCAACTTCGAGTTTTTCAATTCTTTGAATTCGTGATTGTTTGTCTAATTAAAACGGTTGTTGGACAAGATTGACGTTCAATATTAACAGTACGAAAACATCAGTTCGCTCCAATTCTTTTTTCAATTTTCATGCTCGTAAAGTAACACAATTAAAATGATTGCTTGACTCACCGTTCGATGTCTTGTTCCACCTCTCTCGGACTCGTCATCCAGTCGTCATGCGCAGCAAAGCTCCCCGAGTGTTGCATAGTTGAGATCCATTGCACAAGACGTTTTATCGCACAATAAAAACATCCGTTCAATATTTATTAATGTCAATCCCGCACAAATGATTTAATTCATCAGTTAAAAAATGTTGAAATTGAATGGTAAAAAAATTAAAATTATTATTTTATGAAAATAAAAATTAGTCCATCTTTCCAATTTGATTCTATAAAATTAATAATTTTTTTACATATTTTTTTATATTCAGAAAAAGCCCTAGGGTTGTATAGTTACTTTTCGCATTGAGGGTAAGGAAGAATTCTACTTGTACTATTGTACATTTCTTTCCCCGAAATTTATCAGCATTGACGAACGATCAACCGCCGCTCAAAGCGCTCTCTCCGTGCGTCGCCGGCCGGCGTCCGACCGATACTGAGCAGCATTGTCACGCTCTCCTGCTCACCCTACTGTAGTACTGTCCCGCGCCCGCCCCACCAGTTGCGCTTCCCCGCTTCCCCCCTCCCGTCGCGCCGGCACAGCGAACATTTCCCCAGTCAGCACGTGCAATCGTAGCAAGCACGCGGGGTTCACTGGATAGCGTAGAACGTAAACAAACCAAACGCATACCACACAGGTTTATTTCGAATAACTTTTCGATTTATTTCAATGTACCTAAAACAAATTTATCAAATAATAATTTCCGTTTCATTATTCAGCATCCATACTCGATAGAAAAATTATATTCTATAAGTCTGATGAAAATTTAATTATACATAAAATTACATACAATTACACAAAATAAATGCGTTGAAGAGTGAATAATGGGAGTTCATTGTTTCAATAATTGTGAATCGAATGAAGTATATCATTGCGGTAGTCCGGTTGAACTAGGTAGAATTTTCATTATGGCTTCATAATGGCTGTTTGCATTTTTTTTTTTCTCATCGCCACATTTGCCAATGATAATTTTATCAGATCGATAAATTAATATAAATTTAACTTATATTATTTAATATATTATTCAATTTATTAATTTAATTTATATTATTAAATTGAATTCATTAATTCTTAAATTAATATAAATTTAACAGCATTCAAAAATAGGATAAAAGGGTTTTCACCACGATAGATCGCTGTCTACAACCAAATCATTTTTTTTTCTTTTGTTTGAGCGGTTTTGTAAAGGCGCCAATAAATGGGGTAAGGATGGTAAAGTAGAGATGTTCTATGGTAGTCCTGGTAACCTATATTTGCTTGTTTTTTAGCAGAGTTGTATCTTACGTTGTTTCATTCGGTAGAGCTTTCCGGAGGTAGTGCTTATTAGTGGTGTAGCAGTGATGGTACAGTTTTTTTGGGGTATAATTGTTTTTTCGGTAAAGATGTTTCTGGTAAAGTTGTGAGTGTGACATTCCACCGGTCGGCCACGTTAGCGCTCCACTTTATCGTCAGTCGAAGAAAATAAGATTGACGAAACGAATTGTTCAAGGGGACAAACAGCTCCTCCAGGTGGAATCGTCTATTTGGAATGTTGGAATTTGCAAAGTTCTGTTAACATTTACTCCCTCGGTCTGCAAAGTTCACGATGTTTACTTATCTGACGACCATTTCTTCATGTAAACTCGGTCGATCCCCATCTGTCAATTTTCCATTCTTTCAACTACAACCCATGAAATATCTGCTTTTTCGGTGGTTTCTCATTCGATCTTTTTCTATATTATGATCAGTTGCGTGAGTACATTCGAGATGTCTGATAAGCAGGTACACCATTTTATCCAACACGTTTGATATTTCGAGATTTAAAAAAGTATTTACCACATTCTCCGACGAAAGCAGAAGAGGGTGTCACTTTCATTTTTGTTCGAATATCAAGCTTCTCGAAAAAAGCGTGTAGCAGAATTTTTCGGCACTTTGAAAAAAAAAAAAAAAAAAAAAAAAAAAAAAAAAAAAAAAAA
>JACEOJ010009934.1:32341-49894 GCA_013761285.1 Campoletis sonorensis
AAAAAAAAAAAAAAAAAAAAAAAAAAAAAAAAAAAAAACGAAACAAAAGAAAGTAATCCAATTTATAGTTTCGTATTCTTTATTTCGAGCAAAAGTACAAAAGATTTTTCGCAGTAACTAATAGCGCGTTACATGAGATATATGTTCATATAAATATGCGTTTTTTTCAATTATTTCAACGACTTCACATTGGAACTCGTAATCGTAGGAAATATTATAATTTAACATTGTAATAATTTAATTAAGGCATTTTTTTCAATACTTGTTTGTGTTTTGAAACATTATCTTATTTAAAGTTCAAATATTATGTACACATTAGAACTTTAGGTACAAATGGGTGATCCATTTTTAAGCTTTTCTCGCTGTTTCGATTACCAAATTACGTAAATATCATGTAAAATAAAATAAAAAATTCCTTTCTTTGTAGCGAACACTTAAAATCGAAGGTTATTTGAGAAGGAATAAAAACTTTTACCAATTTCAACGATAGTTTGTCGACAAATTTAAAGATTCGAATTTATTTTTATTGTTATTATTATTATTATTATTATCATTATTATTATTATTATTAACGAACTTTGAATTATTTTCGACCATAGTATGCTCTGTGGAAATGTTTCCCATTATTTTGCAACTTGTCGTCGGGAAAAACATCACGGATTTCAAAAATAATAAAAAAAACTCAAAAGTGGATCACCCTTCGGTAATACAAATTTTTATGTGTATAATTGTCAACCCTCGGATAAATGGATCAGTAATCCGCAGTTGTCGTGGAGGGCATAAAGTGATTTAAAAAAAAGAACTCATTTCATTGGATTTTCATTGAATTCAAAATCCATGTGGTGAATGCAGAAAAAAAAGATCGATAATATCAATAACATTAAGTGTTTTATAAAAAAAAAGAAAAAAGAAAACCATTCTGTTTGGCAGACAAAGGGAGATTTTTCGACTAGATTAGCGAGCATAATTTCGAGACAGCTGTAACAAAGTTTATTTACAACGTTCACTGGAGTTTCGAAAATACAAGGCTTTTCTTATAACATAGGATTAAAATAATTCAATAAATAAATCGTCAATCGATAAACACGATAATATACAAAAAAATATGCATCAATCTTCTTCGTCTCTGCAGCTTCAACTATACAAACGAAAACAAGTGTACTCAGACTTGTTCTCGCGGTAGAAAATCTATTAAGCCCTTTTCTCATTAATCGTGAAGCTGTCATATGTCATCAAGCCTCTAAGGGATAAATACAAATAGATACTATAAAAAGTATCGTGGATTATAATCCGCAACGTCATAACAAACTCTACGACAAATTTCGAAGCTCCACAGACTCGATATCCTTTCGTCTCCCAATCGTATAATTCCGAACATTCGTCTTATTAATTCTTCAGTTGTTTTTTTAATTCTCCGTCAATGAAACAAAAGGAATCGTAGCTGTAGCAAAAAATCAATGTTGTTAACGATCACAGAGCAGTTTCGAGAGTAGGAGCACTTGGACTTCGTGAAACACCACGAGAATTTGTTGGCTGGGGGGATTCGGATCTTGCTCTGAATCGCTTCTCAAAATAGGCACTCTGGCGTTGATTATTGTTACTATGATTATTGTTAGTCGGAGCTTGTACACCAGATAGAAACTGAGCCCTCGCTAATTGATTATTGATCCTACGACTTTCGTAGGACATTGTTGTTTGTCCTACGGATGCATTTTGTCCGTGCCTTGATACGTTATCGCTGTGCCATTTGATTGACGTGAATCAGGTGCATTTGGAAAATGTTGTCTTTGAGTGAGGTTCGAACGTTGCTGAATCGACGTTGGATTGGAAACACTCGATGCTGCGTTATGACCGGTTATCGTATTGAACTTTTTCGGCGTCTCTTGGTTGCCATGACTCTCACCAGGTGGCAACGTCGCACAAATTCTCGACTGTGAATCCATGCCGCTGTTTTCTTTCTTTCTCATTTGTTCATTGTGGGCCTCGTTCCGTGCCAAACGATCAGGAACTTTCTCATCAAGATCGAGTTGTCTTCGTGAATTGAATCGAGAGGTCGGTGTGGGATTTTCTGGTGATGGTTTCATCGCCTTTTCTTCTGCTGCTGCGTCTTCGATTATCGTTGATGACAAAACGTCCGTTCGGGGTGTTTGGAATCTCCATACCGATCGTGGACTCAACACTTTGGCTAATGGTACTTGAGGCCCGTTTTGAGAAACCGGTTGATGATGATGATTGTAATGTTGCTGATGATGATGATGTTGCGGTGTTTGTGGTGACATTTGGTGATGATGCTGGTTGCCTTGCTGACGTGAAAGCTTCAATTGCTCCGCTGCTGATAATCTCGTTGGCCCCATTTTCACACTCTGCTGTAGCAACAAACGCTTGAAATCGAGACGCGATGTCGCTGAAGGCGATTGTATCGTCGCTGGGATCTGAAAATGATGTTTTTTTTTTAACATTAAATTAGTTCGTAGCTATAATTCGATTAGGCATTTTTATACCTTGACTGCATATTTATGACGGCCATTCTTCGATTTATTATGGACTTCATTTTAATCCTAGGTTCCTATTCTAGTTTTTGTAACACATCGTTTTTGCATCCAACTAAATGGATCCATGTAAACTTTGCGGGCTTCTGACCCTTAGAAGAATGGACTTTTTTTTAACACTTGTTTTTCCAATACAATGGTACCACTTCCAACTTAGCAAATGGTACGAAAAGCCTCGATGCCAGAAAATACGAGTTCCACTGTAGTTTCAGATTTACAAAAAATACAACTTTATCGCCAAATTGATTCCGAATAAATTAAGGGCTTATATTCTATAAAAACTTACTTCTGGGGTCTTATGAGATTCCGGACTCCAACTGTGTCTCGTGCCCGCTGGTGCTTTGACCAGAGAGCTCGTCGAACTCGCAGGTGACAAACTATCAGCGTCGTCTTTAATGTTCAGCTTTCTTTTCGACTTGTATATCGCTGCGAATAATTCCTCGTTCGACATCGTACTCCTAGTTGGCGAAATAATGGACAAACTGGTCGGTGTGTTACGACCGGAGGAAGTTTGAGTCGGTGTGCTCCGTCCCGACGAACCGGGGATCGGCGATGGACAATTATTACCGACCAGTGTCAATCGTTCCGCGACCGTTGGGTTCGAGCGTGCTGTTGGCGTCGATGATTTAAACGCGTTACTATTATTCGCCGTAGCGATTGGCGATAGCGTTGTGTGACGGAGAACTTCGCTTGATTTTTTTTCCGCTTCGTTTACTGGCGACGAGGCAAAGAAACGATAACCCAGTGCAGAAATTCCAAGAGGCGCTACGAATCTGAAGAAAAATCAAATTAACCATTAATTCGAAATATGAAGAATGTCAGATTAGCTTAACAAATTTCCAAATTGTACTGCACATTTTCAATGTGACTACATTTTTTACGATTTTTCTTATTTTTTGAATCTCAATTTTTCCCTAAGAATACATTTTTGCTACAACTTCTTCCAGGATGATCAGGAGATAAAATCGTAGATAGAGGAGTCCAAAATTCGTATTCCACAAAAAAAAGTGATGCATGAGGTACTACACCGTTCACTTTGCGATAAAAATATATCATTTTTAATTTTCACTGTTTTTTATTTTTATATTAGTTTGACATTTTTATCACTTACAGTACCAAAACTTTTGAGCATGAAATTGCATTGAATCGAACTTTAAAATACGCAATTCTTGCTCTTTCAATCTTTAAAACCAATGGATGAAAAATATCGATCGATATTCCGAGACAAATGGAAACTTCAACAAAACACGAGAAAAAAAATTTGGTACCATTTTTTCAGGGTTCTACCTCTTTGAGTACAGGTGACTGCATTGTGTTCATTCAATTAAATTCAAAATTGTTAAAAAATCAAAATTCCCATAATCCTTGAACGACTTCTCAGTGAATTGTTCCAAAATTTTTATACTCTAGCCTCCCAGATGACAGATGAGATTGGTACCGTTTTAAAAACATGTTTCAAAAATTCTTAACTACCTGCGGTCGAAATGTCTTACCTATTTTTTTGCGTCAATGGAAGGTTGTTGCTGCTGTAAATTTTGTCCAAGCCTGGATCGTCCTTGCATTTGTTCCGCGCTGTTTCGGCGATTCGAATCAACGGTAATGGCTGCATTTCCGATAGGACTTTCACCTGCCGTTTTGCGTCCTTGTCGAGCAAGCATGTGCATAGCGCTCAAAGGACCTCTGCCTAAACCTCTCGTAATATCCGGCGTGACGCTTCTCGGTGGTTCTATTTCTCTGGTTGCTTTTCTCGTTGGCAGAGTAAAAAATTGTTTATTACTTCCGTTGCCTCGAGCATCGCAAAACTGTTGATTTCTAGCATTTTCCGTTTTAACGATATCCTGCGAGTACATGTGATGACGATTGTCCTCATAGCGAGGCGGCTCGTAATAAGGCTGATAATTAGTGCCGCTTTCGATTGTTCGTAAATTTCGACGAATATCTGCGGCACATATATTCGTAGGATAACAATTTTGTTGATGCGATTGTTCTTCATTGTTCGTCCGATTGTTATCGTAAATACGATAATCGCGTTGATAGGCATCTTTGGAAAGATTCTTTTGACTATTTCGCGTCTGATCGTCGCTGTGATCGACGGATTTTTGAACTTTTTGCCAGTCTCGTGGTTTCGGGGGACCAACGTAAGGCGGTGGTGCTTGTGACGTTACTTGGGATGGTCCAGTCTCAGCCGTAAATGGTAGCAACGCGGTGTCTGAAACATATTTTTTCTACATTCACAAAAATTGTTTCGGAAATCGACGTTTTCGATACTGTTTTTATTTCTTTGTGTTTTTTTTTCTTTTTTAATTTACAAAAAATTTCGAATCCGCTTCCATTTAGTTGTCCAGATATTTTTTATGCATCCATCCTAACACCAGTAGAACCGGTTATTATTATTAGTAAATTGTTACCACCCACTTAACCTATCTGATTATAAATTTAATATATTTGTTAATACACCCTACAATATTATTAACAAAGATTTACATCGTTAATGATTTTTTCGAAGCGTTAGTAGTTGACTCGAACAGCAAGCAAGGCATAACAGCAGGCAGCGTGAATTTTTTATGTGAACATGCAATCAACAAGACGTTTTTCAATACTTCGTTGTTTTTTTTTTTTTTATAGAGAACACAAGTAAAATGAAGGAGAGAGAAAAAAAAATATAAACGACTTGAATAAAAATGTACTCACCGAGCGTGATTATGGAACGTGTAAACATGATAGTGTTACCGTGGGACATTCTATGTAAAATTATGTATATGTATATACTATTGATTAATAGTACTTTATTCGTGTTTGCGAATGACCCTGTACAGGACGCTGGATTAAAGGGACACATATGTATACTAAGCAGGATGACAAAAATAATTGAATCTAAACTTTTTTATGTTTTAACATTCTCATAAAAGTGAAAGAATGCTCACTTTTTTTATTCTGCATGGTCCCTGGGACATTTATTAAATCACGTGAAGGATAAACTGTCATTTATTTCTTGCACAAATACGACAAATAATTAAATAGTCGCTCTCCGTACCTTTCCACGAAAAAAAAAAACATTTTCTACTAAACTATATCGAGATGATTCCACATAGTTTTACTGTTCAAAATTCTTCGTACTATGGTCTTTGAGTAAAAAAAATAGGAACAATTAAATTCAAATTTCCAAATTTTACTTTCACATTCGTAGTTAGTGATTTCAAAACCCCAGAGGGCCAAATTTTCTATAAAAAATGTGCTGCTCAAAGAGTTCAAAGGGTACGGTAAAGGGTTCAAGGCACCCAATAAAGAGACATTTTATCGACTTTGAATGTTTTTTTTTTTCTCAGTAAATCCACGCAAATGTGAGTGTATGGATCTTGATAAATGGACACATTTATATTGGCTGATAACACACAGGTGGATGTGATAACACGAGACAGATAATGAACACACTATACACACGGCTTAGGCGATACTTTTTCTATATACAGGTATGAAGAAGGAAGTGGAATGATATTGGTTGTGAAATCTCAACACGCTTTCGGAAGTGCTGGCGATTGAAAATAGTGTACGTGACATATACAGAGGGAGTGAGAAAGTGAGAGTGAAGAGAAAAAAAACATCAATCAGTGATAACGTAAGACAATGAAAAATGAAAAAAAAATGACAAAATGCAAACGCAGTTTCAGTAATAAAAAAATCGTATCTATTAACATACAAATGAATGCAGTAAATAAATTTAACTAGAAAAACAAACGAACATTTACGAATAACCTATCAGTAGTAATATGATATGCACATGTGAATTAGGGAGAAAAAAAAATCTTAAATAATGTCACGCTCTGATGAAATGTATGCAGCAAATATGCGAATAATGTACATTACTTATAATCGTGTGTCTATTTGTTCATTTGAAAAAAAAGGTGGAATATACAATTGACCACTATTGTTTGTATTGTTTATGTATGTAATTTACAAAGTATTATACATTTAACGTAAAAACTGCATGCCACCCCAGGTTGCAAGAGCGTCCGCGGGCTTTTATTAGTTGCAAGCGATTTATTAAACCTTTTCGTTGCTGGGCAACAACCGTGGTGAGGAATTTTGTTTCTTTTTTCTTGTATCTTCTTTTCGTCATTAATTTATACCAGCAAAATCAATTCAGTTGATTTCTATACATTATTTTCGTGCCAAACGAGACTCAAAAAAAATATTATTTCTCAAATATCTGTACACCAGACTTGGAATATTTTTTGCGACTTCATTTAACGGGTTCAGGATTTTGAAGATTATTCAATGGAAATGAGTGACCACTGATTTTTTTTCTTTTGCTTTTCATTGTTTCAAATGATTCAAAAATTAGAAATTTCGTTTAGCCGAAATACGAGTGGGGCTAGTTAAATGAATTCATAATTCCAATCTGTAATTAAATAATTAATTTAAATGAAATTGTAGACATAAACTCATGTCTTCCATGCACTGGAAAAAAAACTCAATTCAGTCGAATTCATGAGACTGAAATGACTTTTTAATTGAATAATAATTTATCGGAAATAAAAAGTTATTCAAATTTTCAAAGAAATGTACATCCACTTTGAGTAAACGATCGGATCGTAAAAAAAAAATCAATGAATCTTGTTCTCATTCTGCACAGAGAATCGAAGTCACCTGCTTGAATAATTGACGTTTTCGTTTTTCAAGCTGAAACATCGTTTGAAGTTAGTCAGTCTATTTGTTAGTCACACTGCTACAGACGCTATACTTACAACGCGAGGCGAACACGCTTTTTAATTGGAGCTGTATATACATGCGGATTCGTTTTTTTTTTTTTTTTATCTCTATTTTCTAACTATACTCGATTGGGTGCATAACAAATAACTAGACAACAAGCATAAACTCCACTCGATTTTCGTTTTCGCTCAATTCGCGATTCATATGTACAAAAGTATTTTGATTAACAACGACCGAATGTTGTAACAATCTACACGAAATATTTTGTTGAAATATTTATCAATAATCTGCAACTCTCGAGGTGTACTAATTATTTTATAAACTAATTTTGCTGGCTTTGAGAATCTTCGATCATCGAGTCATGTGGACGCCCTTTTTTTATCGATTAATTTATCATAGTACTAATAACAATAATAATACATTTGTGATTTGGACGGATCGTTTTACGTTACTTAATACTATTTTAGATAAATAAGGTTGTTTTTTTTTTTTTTTTCATTTCGTCTTTTGATCAATACCTGCAATTTTGTTTCGATAAATATCAAAACGCGCAATGTTGTTGATACTTTTTCAAAGTTCAAAATTCATGAATTTCAATGCCATCGTTAATTCAATCATTTATCCGAGGTCACGAACTCATTTGCGTTAGAAACTTTTTTACTTCCGTTACTATGAGCAATCGTCATTTATTTTTATCTTAACGATTGCTCGATCGACAACAGTTTCGCATTTGTTTTTCAAGATCTATTCGGAGGTCTGGCCCCCTCCTGGTTCACGGTCGATAGAGCGTTTTATTGAAAAAAGCCTCGTTAAGCCGAGATAACGATAAGAAATCATATTCATATATACATATATTTTTTTTCATACATATATATGTATATTTTTTTAATTTTGTTCAGTCACCAAGGTTTTCGATTGTTGTCTCGAACGAAACACGTGTCCTTCGATAATCTATTTAATTTCTTTATGGCCACCATTGTTATTGTAAAATCACTAGAAAACAAGTTATGTTTTACGAAAAGTGGATTTTTTCTCCACAGTTGAAGGTTATTTTATAACAAAAAATCGTTTCAATCGAATCATGTAAATTTATAGGTCAAAACGTGTTAATCTCCAGTTTTTTTTTCTGCTCATGTCTGTCTCTTCCTTATTTTCAATCCTAAATCTTTACATCTGCGTACATTTCTCTCTCTTTTCTTTCGAGTGATGATAAAAATTCTGTGCTTTATGTTTATAACCGCGAGTGTATTTATTCACACGGAGGAAAATTACTCGAAGTGTATGCCATGTGCGCGAACAACAAATGATACTGCATTCTCGTGAGATCACAAAGTACTTCGTACTTCGATCGATCGTTATACAGAATTCAAGTCTAATAGACTCGCAATAGTTAATTACATACACTCAGTAAACTGATTAAAATAATAATTTGGTGAAAAGAAATTCTTTTTTATTCACGTGTTTCTTTTTTCTCATGAAAATGTGCATGTTTTTTTTATTTTCAATTTTTTTTTCATTTCAATTGAAAAATACCACTCAAGATTTTCTTTCATTCTTGTCACCATGAGAAAAAAACGATCTTTCGAATTATTTTCAAATTCCAATAGTTCGCAGCACTTTTTTAAGTCGTTTATCTTTCGAGAAGAAAAATGGGCAAAAATATCTTGAACAAACGAGAACCAATCTGCATTTCTTTTGTTTATTCAATTGCGGAAATGGCTGTTCACTTTTCAATGCTCTTGGCAAATGAATGCAAAATTTTTTTTTTCAATGTTATTAATCGATTCTGCATTAGATTCAACTTACGAGGTCGTCGCGTTGCCAAAAAAAAGGAGATGTCTTGCCAGCATGTTGAAAACGAGATAAAAAATGAAGATAGAGAAAAAAACGTCACTGCGATAGTTCAGCACGTCGTCCGGTGACGGATCGTGATGTGACTTGAGCCAAGAAGTTTCTGAGCGTTCATCTCGGCGACTGATTGTCTAGCGCGGAGACAAGTATTAAATCTTCCTCCAACGATCCGACAAAGTAGTCTCAATATCTCGAATTTCTTATCATTCCTAATAGGCGAACACGAGAACGTCAAAATTTGTTGTTCAAACGTTCGGCTTGCACGAATTCAAAAAAGCCAACAAACACAACACATCCTGATCACAAAAAAAAAACTGGATCACGTTTTTTCGTTCGTATGTCAATGTTATACGAACAATTGTTCAACTTTTCTTTTTTTCACGATAAATTCCAAGTGTCGTCGTTATTTAGCGTAACTTTGAGTTTCGTAATTCACTGAGTTTTTTAACACCGTGGGACAAGATATTACCAAATTTATCGGTAAATAATATTCAGAGCTGAAACATTTTGGGTTTGCGTGTTCTTGACCCTGACCCCTGAGCAAATAATCAGCGGAGCAAATTAATTTATAGTATTGTTTTTATATTTATACACGCTAAATTATAAATGTCATATATCACAGAAATGTTTATCAATTCGATTCGCACTAACGGTGGAATTTTGAAGATTTTAATATTCGCGGATTGAAAGTGTTGAAATCAACTTGTCATTATAAATACACAAAATAAAATTCAATCAGTAAAATATAAAGTCAAGATACAAATATATTCAAAGTATTTAAAAAGCTTCACGTATATCCCAAACTCGCTATTTTAATTTATTTATTCATTTGAAATGTTATATACGTGGTCTTTTTAAAATACATGAAAAAATATCATTTGTATATGAACGTTATTATATCTTACCAAAAAAAAAATTCTATATTTACGCAATCTATATTTCCCATCCAAATATTTCCGCGAGAAAGAAACCCAAAGTTTCATCCCGTCGCGATTGCAACCGGACCAACGACACGACTGACGTTCCAGACTGAATGCCTAAAGTATTTCAATGCTATAGTAACTCCTCATATACCCACGCATATATGTCTTTTCTCCGTTTTGCTCTTTGTATGCATGTTCTCATTTTTATTTTCGTCGCCGATTTTTCTACCCTAGTCTTTCTCTTGCAAGCTCTGGTTTTCCTTCTCTCTCTCTCTCTCTTTCTCTGTCCCTTTCTTTCTCTTTTGCACAAACTTTTATATACAACGATTCATGAATGCATTCTTCGGTTAATCAGACGTTCGGGATAAACATCTCGGACTGATGCAACATCTTCGTTTGTTGAGCCATGTATAAACGTTCGATATACGAAGTAACTGATAAGGGCTGGCGCGAAGAATGATCTGCTTGCTTCTCGCCTCGGTCCAGTGGGGTCTTTATGGATTTTTCCATATCTCGCTCTCCTTCGGAAAAGATACAACGACTTCTCTCACAAATATCCCTCCTATTCGTTTGCTCTTTCATTTTTGATCATTAGAAACTTTTCTAGAACAGTTATCGGTCTCTGTACATTTCCTATTATTCTCTCGTTTTCCTCACGACCAGTGACCTCACGCTCGTTTTCCTTCTTCCTGAATTATTTCTCTTATCATCGAAATATATTTGCCTACATTTCACCTCAAAGTAAACAACAAAATGAAAAAATTATTCTTCCCCTGATGCGTTTCATTTGTGCATCCGATTCAGAAAACTTATGTTTCAACTATAACCTTGCTTCACGTTTGGTCGTTGATTCCTTTCTTATTTTCCACCATTCGTCGAAACCAATCGTGGAATTTCGTAAAAATCGCACTTCGCCCAATGTGTTTAAAATTATTTCCATTTTGTGAATCTCTGAAATATTCAATTATCGAAAATAAAATATTTGACACTTTTTTTTTCGCGCTTTCTTTCCTCCTCCAAAGTTTGATTATTAGTTGATCATCTGCAAATCTTCAATCTTTGTTTTCATATAATAAACCGATTCGATATGACCCCCTCAAACTTTAATGTCTTTTTCATGTGTGTCCTATCTATTGTTCAGTAAAAAACATGTTGACCGGGTCAGAAAGAAGAGTCGATCTTTTATCCACTTAATTATTATGAATTATCTTGAAACAAAGAAAACGTCAGAGGTCAGTTGCACCAATTATTGGGACATACAAATAAAGTGACTATGTAGTTTGTTGATGTAGTAGGACGTTGCATGAGCTGTTACGATTTTTTCATCTTATCGAGGAAACCAACTGTTGAACCCACCGTGTGTATTATTCCATGCTCCGTGAGATTCTCGATCGTTTATTGCGACAGAGAGAAAGA
This sequence comes from Campoletis sonorensis, assembly GCA_013761285.1. Lineage (NCBI taxonomy): Eukaryota > Metazoa > Arthropoda > Insecta > Hymenoptera > Ichneumonidae > Campoletis > Campoletis sonorensis. The sequence continues at coordinate 43,791 of JACEOJ010009934.1, forward strand.
AAACGAGATCAACAAATAGACGAGCGAAACGGAGATCAGTAATTGAGAATAAACAAGAATATAGTAATCATGGTTTCTTGAAGGGGAGATTTCCTTTCATCACTTGAAGTAAGATGCTGTAATTCTATTTGTTGGTTGAACTTGATGGACCATAGGACCTCAAAGAAACGAAAAAGAAATGGTGATTGGAGACACGATCATTTTGATCAAAACCGCAATCAAGCGGAAGCCCTAAGAGTGTCCCGAATCGTTAAAATCTATAGAAAAAAAACGTTCTGAATATTTCAGCCGAATGGAACGTAAAGACGAAATGTGCAGAATTTTTGTCGTTGATGATTTCGAAAAAGTGGAGAAGTACTAAATGTAAATGTATCGAAATATTTTCAGTCTCTGCAAAAGCTACGATCCTTCCTCTTATTGCCACTTCAACAGCCTTTTCCAATAACTTGACCCATGAAATTGACGTTTCATTTCACTTTGAGCAACCGTTACATGCTGCTAAATAGATGCTCCGCTTGCTACGATTAAATCTTTTTCCTTTCAATCTCTCGCCGTTGTAATGTGTGTCGGGAGAACATACTTGACTATCTTTATTCGTAAATGAGTACGTAGCATGGATGTGTATTGTAATGACCAGTCGCAGCTATCTATTTGGAACGAAGACGACGATACGGCTCGTTGAGTCTTGAAACCTTGAGTTACAAAGAAACGAGCATATGCCACCGCGGGGGATCTTTAGACACGTACAATGGACTTCTTGACAAGCTTGTCCGCACTATTACCACGCAACTGGACTATCCTCCCACATTATGAACTCTGTAATTTATTCTTCCCTTGTTGCACGTAACCTTCTTTTTCCGGAGAGTGAGGAAACAAGCAACTGATTCATGAGCTCATTCAAAATTGATGTGACACGTCACATTTTCCAGGGTTCATCGAAACATTGTTTTTTTGGAATAGACTATTTTTTACGTCTGTCTTCTCTTGAATAGATTATCGACTTCTAGAACGCGAAATACTGATTTAGAAACGTAGTCATCGGTTTATGGAATAAAAAGCAACGATAAAGAACTTAACTGTCAACTCTCATTACATTCTTTCAGATGGTCTTGCCGATCAATAAACAATGAAATGATTAAAAAAGAAACCTACCAAATTTCTGTATCGTTGCCAGAATACTTGAGTACCCTAGCGGGCTCAAGATCTAAAGCTCGAGGGCGTGGACTTGTTGGTATAATTGTTAAAGGTGACGAAAATCTTACGTCGCTGTCAAACTCACACGTATCGTCAATTTGGGGTTCTGGACTCGCTACTGTTTCCGGATAATTTATTCTCTCCTTCAACAAGTCTTCTCGCAATTCTTCTGAGGGTGTGCGAAAAATTTTCGAACTTTTGTCACTATGGCCAGAAAACTTTTTGATAAACATTATCGGACTGTTGGCCATACGATAACTTTCACTACGTTTGACTTTGCGTTCGCCTGGTTTAAGATTTTTTTCGCATCTGTCCTCCTGATCTAATGATTTGTCCTCTTCGTCCGTCAACCCGCAATGAAATTTGTCTACCTCCTGAATTTCATTAAGCACTAACATATTCCGTCGCGAAAAGCTCGGTGTGTCCAAATCAGAAATCAACAATTTTCTACTTAACTTCGGCGTGGTCCCACTCGCCCGAAGACTCGCTGGACAAAGTCCGGACTTTTCAAAAGTCAATCGAGCGCTCAGGGTATTTTTCACCTCTGTTGACACGGTCTTTTGTTCCAGCGAGTCACCCGACGATGTAATTAAATTACCTGGAACCGTATTGTCAGCCAACGGTTTAATGATCTCGTGATTTTCTAACTGTGTACAAACGTCCACCTGAATCTCCGGTGGATGATTCTCATCGCCAAGCCTAACTTTTTCCCTAAAATTAACATCTGCTTGACGAGCTCTCGTTACGAAATTATCAGCAATCTGGGACATTCTGGACTCTTGACATTTGTTAATCGGAGCCAACGGAGCTGAATTTCTAACATTACTCATAGGACTCGCGTTTCTCGTCCTCATTCGTTGCTGTTGCTGCGGATGATGATTTTTTTCTCGCTGATGACGCTGGTCCTTGGAGTTTTGTTGGAGTTGACGTTTTCCGGACGTCGGATCATCATTGCTATCTAATCTACCGGTGCTCTCAGTGCAATCGTGTTCAGTGCCGTTGACGATGCCGCCGTGGGCTTTCTTACCTTCGTCGCTCTGCACGTTGACGTAAGCACCACGCACTTGTCTATGAGGGCTCGTCGGACTGCTTGGACCGACCACGGTTGATGGTGTCCTGACATAATCTGGACTCGGTGCACGATCAGGACTCGTTGCCGCCCGAATAATCACTTTCCCGAGCTGCGGTGATGTTGGCGGTGTCGAGGAAGTTTTACGCGGACCATCAATCGTATCCGACGTCTTATTCACCGCCCGGATGTGGGTTGGAGCGCGATGCAAAAGCGGTGACGGAGAAGGCGAGACACCTTCCTTTACGAATGGACCTGGAACAAGATTTTTCCCATCAAATTAGGATCTCAAGATGATTGAGACGCATTCTGCTTGAATTTTTTATATTTATGGTCAAGGTATTGGGATTTTCCGATTATGAGTATAGAAGGTTAGAAAATTCACGTAGCGGAACACTGAAAGGTTTCATGAGGTCCAATTGATAAACTACGAACGTACCCGGATTGAAGGTCGTATGTGCACCTTTTCTTCTCTTCAAGCTGTCGGACGAATACACAACTTTTCCTTCCGAATCTAACGTCACCCGGGCTCCTTGTCGTCTTCTTTCTAACGAGGAATCAGGCTTTTTCGGCAATTCGCTTAAGCTCACATATTCCGCGTCTCTCCTGAAGAGATCTGAATTTGCGTATGTTGCTTGTGAGCGTAACGAAGCCGTTGTTGTAGCGTTCGCTGTCTCCTGACGTTTGTCATTGTTGTTCCTCACGTCGGCTATGGTGACATAGTCGCCGGAGTCTCCTTTTGGGTGCGGCGCGTCATGTACCGCGTTTTTAGATGTCTGCTTACGCCCCGTCAATGGAAGAACACCTCGAAGCTTACACAAGACACCGCTCAAGGGACTTGTCTTGATCGTTGCCGATGAACTTGATTGGTTCGAACTCTTGGACGGGTTGTTAGAGTTACTGGGCGTTGCGGGGATGACTGTTTGCACTGTGGCGTAAAGATTCTTATCCTCGCCATTGAATACTTCCATTTTGGAAGTTCCTACCGTGGCTGACATAAGAACCGAACCTGGCGTTCTCAAATCTGTCTTGTTCTCGTTCCTTCTCGACTCTTGTTCCTCCTCGTCTTTGCCCTGCTCGTCGTCCGACCCGGGTGGCGTTATCACACACATCGATGGTATACGACTCGTATTTATTGCCGTTTTTGAACGAATCCTCTCGATTCTGTCGCAACCCTCCAAATCACTCGATTCCGAGTACTCGAACTCTGAACACGATCTACCGGTGCAGGCTGGACTCGAAGCCGATTCTACCGGTGATGATGATGTATTATGACCACTGTCCGGTGATTCACCTCCATTTTGATTCTGACCGTGTACCTGTGTCAAGCGAGCACGTAGCAAAGAATTGTGAATATGTATTAATCAATTTTCAATTATGCAACGGTTATATTTAAGTTACAGGATGTTTTTGGTAGTAACATTTGTGGAGTTTGGAAGGAATATAACAAGAGACACGCGTTAAATTTTGACTAAACGTTTTGCTGGGTTCATTTGACCTGGAGCGTACTTTATCTGTTTGTCATCAGCGGTCGTTCGATCAGGTTTTAGTGGCAAAAACGAAAAGTACACTTTAAACATTCCTTCATCATTGTGCATGACGAAAATTTGTGAAATATTGAATGTAATTGATTCAAAAACTTGTTGAAAATGTTGACTTCCAGAAAAGTAAGCATTGTACTTAAAAAATGATGTTTTTTGATATTTTTGACATCCGTAATTGGAAATGTTTGGGAAGGAAGCTTTTTTTTCGAGAAAAATAATCAAAAATAGATCGAGTTATGATGAGATTTTCAGAACAGATTTTAAAGTAAAAAAATAGAAACAGGAGAACATTTGAGTTTTACGTGAATGAGGATGCTGTTGAAAATGAAAGTTCATGGAAAATATCAGGATCTTTTAGTAAATAAGTCGTTTAACGTACCATTGCAACTACGGTCAAACTCGACTTTCTTTCGGGTGGTACCGGAGCAAGAAGAGCAGTGCAAACAGTTCCCGCGGAGCTGGTTGTAGTCGATGTTGATCCTCTACCAAAAAGTTCGTATTCGTTCTCAACAATGGGTGACGTTGGGTCGGAGCTAACTTCACTCGACTTGATGACTGGGCTCTGGGGCGATGGTTCTTCCTCCCTCAAAGTTTTTAATCCCGAATCCATGTGAAATGAAGTGTAATAACCTTCCGTATCGCACGAATAAACGGACGAGGTTTCACCATCGTCGGAAAAAGGCACGACCGCGATATCCTGTATGATATCCGGTGTCAAGGTGCCCTCGGACGTGACTGAGGACGATGCCGAAGTGTCTCGACCCTTCAGACGTCGTATGTGACACAAAGACGTCGATGATGTGCCTATCGATGCCGTTGTTGTTGATCTGACAAAAGTTTTGCATCATTGGATCATAATTTGTTATTTTTCTTCTTTAGAAACTCAAATAAAGCCAACGTTTGCAGAATTTAATCGTAAAATTGAAAAATTCAAAAACAACTACAACGAAAAATTGTTTTATTATTATTTATTACCTCGGTGGGTGCGTAGTCGTAGTTGTTTCACTTCCTATACTGGCTCTTCCACTTTCGGACGATGCACTCCAATTTCCGGAACTCGAATGTGGTGCATCGTCCCTGCTGGTACCCTTTCTTCGTTCTCTTCTCTGTGCCGCTGATTCTCGCAGTTTGACGCTCGACTGCCTTATCTCCATGTTTGGATTCGTGACCGGTATGCTCGAAGTGCTTTTACCACTCGAGCTCGACGAGCTTGGTTTTCTCTCATGCGACTTGTCCTTTCGCCGTCGCGTTGAAACGGTCTCGTAAATGTTGCTGTCTTCCGTCGTCTTTGATTGAACTTCGCTCGTTCTCTCCTCGTTCGTCTCGTTCCCGACATCCGCGCTAAGATCGATCTGCTGACTGGACGATTGACTCGACCGTGGACTTATTAGCTTCAACCTCGACATTCCCCATGCCTTCAACGTATTGAAGTGTGACTTTTTCTCAGAAGGTGAATCCTTCTTTGAGCCTAGAATATCCGTGCTCGCCGATCTGTGCGCTCTTGGTGTCGTTCCTGACAATATTTCTTCCGGCTCGTCTGGGGTCGTCTCACTGTTCAATTTCACGAGACAAACAAAAAAAAATGTTATTCAAATTTGAATGTTTAAACAAAATTTTTTCAATATTCTTCTGACCCAAGATTTCGCTGGTACGAAAATAAGCCATTTATCTCGATCTGTGACTCTGATTTAGTTACTCGTCTCTTTTCATATTTTTGCTTATTTTTTATATTGTTTGTTATAAGATTATGTGAAAAACGTTAAGTCAGGCGGAATCATGTGTTCGAACTTTCTTTTACGAGAATTGTATTTGGGCTCAATGTTTGTTATTTTTGTTCACTCTGATTTCAAATATCAGAAATGAGCGAAAGTTCTAAACTTATTGTAGTTTGTTTCGATCTAGTACAAAAAATCGTAAAAATCAGTTGATCACGGTGAAACGCATGACTTCCGGCCTTTTGCCCGTGCGGGTAGTCGGGAGTCAAAAAATTTTGCATGTTATTCATTTGATTTCATTACGAAACTGGGACTACAGATATTTTGGAGTGCATCGAGATTGTAGAAAAATATTTATCGTGCATTTTAATTTGGTCTCAAATAATGAATCTAGCGAACAAATGAAGGAGTGATCGATTCCAAATCATCATTGAGAGATTATAAAGTAGTTTTTTTTTCCACGGGTTTTATTGAGGGATATTGACGGAGAAAAAATGTTGAAACCGTTGTTGAAAACCGACAAAAAAGTAGATCTTTTTTTTGAAATTATTTTCGTGCCCTTCTTGAAATTCGAGGGGTTTG
>JACEOJ010009935.1:0-17553 GCA_013761285.1 Campoletis sonorensis
CAAACCCCTCGAATTTCAAGAAGGGCACGAAAATAATTTCAAAAAAAAGATCTACTTTTTTGTCGGTTTTCAACAACGGTTTCAACATTTTTTCTCCGTCAATATCCCTCAATAAAACCCGTGGAAAAAAAAACTACTTTATAATCTCTCAATGATGATTTGGAATCGATCACTCCTTCATTTGTTCGCTAGATTCATTATTTGAGACCAAATTAAAATGCACGATAAATATTTTTCTACAATCTCGATGCACTCCAAAATATCTGTAGTCCCAGTTTCGTAATGAAATCAAATGAATAACATGCAAAATTTTTTGACTCCCGACTACCCGCACGGGCAAAAGGCCGGAAGTCATGCGTTTCACCGTGATCAACTGATTTTTACGATTTTTTGTACTAGATCGAAACAAACTACAATAAGTTTAGAACTTTCGCTCATTTCTGATATTTGAAATCAGAGTGAACAAAAATAACAAACATTGAGCCCAAATACAATTCTCGTAAAAGAAAGTTCGAACACATGATTCCGCCTGACTTAACGTTTTTCACATAATCTTATAACAAACAATATAAAAAATAAGCAAAAATATGAAAAGAGACGAGTAACTAAATCAGAGTCACAGATCGAGATAAATGGCTTATTTTCGTACCAGCGAAATCTTGGGTCAGAAGAATATTGAAAAAATTTTGTTTAAACATTCAAATTTGAATAACATTTTTTTTTGTTTGTCTCGTGAAATTGAACAGTGAGACGACCCCAGACGAGCCGGAAGAAATATTGTCAGGAACGACACCAAGAGCGCACAGATCGGCGAGCACGGATATTCTAGGCTCAAAGAAGGATTCACCTTCTGAGAAAAAGTCACACTTCAATACGTTGAAGGCATGGGGAATGTCGAGGTTGAAGCTAATAAGTCCACGGTCGAGTCAATCGTCCAGTCAGCAGATCGATCTTAGCGCGGATGTCGGGAACGAGACGAACGAGGAGAGAACGAGCGAAGTTCAATCAAAGACGACGGAAGACAGCAACATTTACGAGACCGTTTCAACGCGACGGCGAAAGGACAAGTCGCATGAGAGAAAACCAAGCTCGTCGAGCTCGAGTGGTAAAAGCACTTCGAGCATACCGGTCACGAATCCAAACATGGAGATAAGGCAGTCGAGCGTCAAACTGCGAGAATCAGCGGCACAGAGAAGAGAACGAAGAAAGGGTACCAGCAGGGACGATGCACCACATTCGAGTTCCGGAAATTGGAGTGCATCGTCCGAAAGTGGAAGAGCCAGTATAGGAAGTGAAACAACTACGACTACGCACCCACCGAGGTAATAAATAATAATAAAACAATTTTTCGTTGTAGTTGTTTTTGAATTTTTCAATTTTACGATTAAATTCTGCAAACGTTGGCTTTATTTGAGTTTCTAAAGAAGAAAAATAACAAATTATGATCCAATGATGCAAAACTTTTGTCAGATCAACAACAACGGCATCGATAGGCACATCATCGACGTCTTTGTGTCACATACGACGTCTGAAGGGTCGAGACACTTCGGCATCGTCCTCAGTCACGTCCGAGGGCACCTTGACACCGGATATCATACAGGATATCGCGGTCGTGCCTTTTTCCGACGATGGTGAAACCTCGTCCGTTTATTCGTGCGATACGGAAGGTTATTACACTTCATTTCACATGGATTCGGGATTAAAAACTTTGAGGGAGGAAGAACCATCGCCCCAGAGCCCAGTCATCAAGTCGAGTGAAGTTAGCTCCGACCCAACGTCACCCATTGTTGAGAACGAATACGAACTTTTTGGTAGAGGATCAACATCGACTACAACCAGCTCCGCGGGAACTGTTTGCACTGCTCTTCTTGCTCCGGTACCACCCGAAAGAAAGTCGAGTTTGACCGTAGTTGCAATGGTACGTTAAACGACTTATTTACTAAAAGATCCTGATATTTTCCATGAACTTTCATTTTCAACAGCATCCTCATTCACGTAAAACTCAAATGTTCTCCTGTTTCTATTTTTTTACTTTAAAATCTGTTCTGAAAATCTCATCATAACTCGATCTATTTTTGATTATTTTTCTCGAAAAAAAAGCTTCCTTCCCAAACATTTCCAATTACGGATGTCAAAAATATCAAAAAACATCATTTTTTAAGTACAATGCTTACTTTTCTGGAAGTCAACATTTTCAACAAGTTTTTGAATCAATTACATTCAATATTTCACAAATTTTCGTCATGCACAATGATGAAGGAATGTTTAAAGTGTACTTTTCGTTTTTGCCACTAAAACCTGATCGAACGACCGCTGATGACAAACAGATAAAGTACGCTCCAGGTCAAATGAACCCAGCAAAACGTTTAGTCAAAATTTAACGCGTGTCTCTTGTTATATTCCTTCCAAACTCCACAAATGTTACTACCAAAAACATCCTGTAACTTAAATATAACCGTTGCATAATTGAAAATTGATTAATACATATTCACAATTCTTTGCTACGTGCTCGCTTGACACAGGTACACGGTCAGAATCAAAATGGAGGTGAATCACCGGACAGTGGTCATAATACATCATCATCACCGGTAGAATCGGCTTCGAGTCCAGCCTGCACCGGTAGATCGTGTTCAGAGTTCGAGTACTCGGAATCGAGTGATTTGGAGGGTTGCGACAGAATCGAGAGGATTCGTTCAAAAACGGCAATAAATACGAGTCGTATACCATCGATGTGTGTGATAACGCCACCCGGGTCGGACGACGAGCAGGGCAAAGACGAGGAGGAACAAGAGTCGAGAAGGAACGAGAACAAGACAGATTTGAGAACGCCAGGTTCGGTTCTTATGTCAGCCACGGTAGGAACTTCCAAAATGGAAGTATTCAATGGCGAGGATAAGAATCTTTACGCCACAGTGCAAACAGTCATCCCCGCAACGCCCAGTAACTCTAACAACCCGTCCAAGAGTTCGAACCAATCAAGTTCATCGGCAACGATCAAGACAAGTCCCTTGAGCGGTGTCTTGTGTAAGCTTCGAGGTGTTCTTCCATTGACGGGGCGTAAGCAGACATCTAAAAACGCGGTACATGACGCGCCGCACCCAAAAGGAGACTCCGGCGACTATGTCACCATAGCCGACGTGAGGAACAACAATGACAAACGTCAGGAGACAGCGAACGCTACAACAACGGCTTCGTTACGCTCACAAGCAACATACGCAAATTCAGATCTCTTCAGGAGAGACGCGGAATATGTGAGCTTAAGCGAATTGCCGAAAAAGCCTGATTCCTCGTTAGAAAGAAGACGACAAGGAGCCCGGGTGACGTTAGATTCGGAAGGAAAAGTTGTGTATTCGTCCGACAGCTTGAAGAGAAGAAAAGGTGCACATACGACCTTCAATCCGGGTACGTTCGTAGTTTATCAATTGGACCTCATGAAACCTTTCAGTGTTCCGCTACGTGAATTTTCTAACCTTCTATACTCATAATCGGAAAATCCCAATACCTTGACCATAAATATAAAAAATTCAAGCAGAATGCGTCTCAATCATCTTGAGATCCTAATTTGATGGGAAAAATCTTGTTCCAGGTCCATTCGTAAAGGAAGGTGTCTCGCCTTCTCCGTCACCGCTTTTGCATCGCGCTCCAACCCACATCCGGGCGGTGAATAAGACGTCGGATACGATTGATGGTCCGCGTAAAACTTCCTCGACACCGCCAACATCACCGCAGCTCGGGAAAGTGATTATTCGGGCGGCAACGAGTCCTGATCGTGCACCGAGTCCAGATTATGTCAGGACACCATCAACCGTGGTCGGTCCAAGCAGTCCGACGAGCCCTCATAGACAAGTGCGTGGTGCTTACGTCAACGTGCAGAGCGACGAAGGTAAGAAAGCCCACGGCGGCATCGTCAACGGCACTGAACACGATTGCACTGAGAGCACCGGTAGATTAGATAGCAATGATGATCCGACGTCCGGAAAACGTCAACTCCAACAAAACTCCAAGGACCAGCGTCATCAGCGAGAAAAAAATCATCATCCGCAGCAACAGCAACGAATGAGGACGAGAAACGCGAGTCCTATGAGTAATGTTAGAAATTCAGCTCCGTTGGCTCCGATTAACAAATGTCAAGAGTCCAGAATGTCCCAGATTGCTGATAATTTCGTAACGAGAGCTCGTCAAGCAGATGTTAATTTTAGGGAAAAAGTTAGGCTTGGCGATGAGAATCATCCACCGGAGATTCAGGTGGACGTTTGTACACAGTTAGAAAATCACGAGATCATTAAACCGTTGGCTGACAATACGGTTCCAGGTAATTTAATTACATCGTCGGGTGACTCGCTGGAACAAAAGACCGTGTCAACAGAGGTGAAAAATACCCTGAGCGCTCGATTGACTTTTGAAAAGTCCGGACTTTGTCCAGCGAGTCTTCGGGCGAGTGGGACCACGCCGAAGTTAAGTAGAAAATTGTTGATTTCTGATTTGGACACACCGAGCTTTTCGCGACGGAATATGTTAGTGCTTAATGAAATTCAGGAGGTAGACAAATTTCATTGCGGGTTGACGGACGAAGAGGACAAATCATTAGATCAGGAGGACAGATGCGAAAAAAATCTTAAACCAGGCGAACGCAAAGTCAAACGTAGTGAAAGTTATCGTATGGCCAACAGTCCGATAATGTTTATCAAAAAGTTTTCTGGCCATAGTGACAAAAGTTCGAAAATTTTTCGCACACCCTCAGAAGAATTGCGAGAAGACTTGTTGAAGGAGAGAATAAATTATCCGGAAACAGTAGCGAGTCCAGAACCCCAAATTGACGATACGTGTGAGTTTGACAGCGACGTAAGATTTTCGTCACCTTTAACAATTATACCAACAAGTCCACGCCCTCGAGCTTTAGATCTTGAGCCCGCTAGGGTACTCAAGTATTCTGGCAACGATACAGAAATTTGGTAGGTTTCTTTTTTAATCATTTCATTGTTTATTGATCGGCAAGACCATCTGAAAGAATGTAATGAGAGTTGACAGTTAAGTTCTTTATCGTTGCTTTTTATTCCATAAACCGATGACTACGTTTCTAAATCAGTATTTCGCGTTCTAGAAGTCGATAATCTATTCAAGAGAAGACAGACGTAAAAAATAGTCTATTCCAAAAAAACAATGTTTCGATGAACCCTGGAAAATGTGACGTGTCACATCAATTTTGAATGAGCTCATGAATCAGTTGCTTGTTTCCTCACTCTCCGGAAAAAGAAGGTTACGTGCAACAAGGGAAGAATAAATTACAGAGTTCATAATGTGGGAGGATAGTCCAGTTGCGTGGTAATAGTGCGGACAAGCTTGTCAAGAAGTCCATTGTACGTGTCTAAAGATCCCCCGCGGTGGCATATGCTCGTTTCTTTGTAACTCAAGGTTTCAAGACTCAACGAGCCGTATCGTCGTCTTCGTTCCAAATAGATAGCTGCGACTGGTCATTACAATACACATCCATGCTACGTACTCATTTACGAATAAAGATAGTCAAGTATGTTCTCCCGACACACATTACAACGGCGAGAGATTGAAAGGAAAAAGATTTAATCGTAGCAAGCGGAGCATCTATTTAGCAGCATGTAACGGTTGCTCAAAGTGAAATGAAACGTCAATTTCATGGGTCAAGTTATTGGAAAAGGCTGTTGAAGTGGCAATAAGAGGAAGGATCGTAGCTTTTGCAGAGACTGAAAATATTTCGATACATTTACATTTAGTACTTCTCCACTTTTTCGAAATCATCAACGACAAAAATTCTGCACATTTCGTCTTTACGTTCCATTCGGCTGAAATATTCAGAACGTTTTTTTTCTATAGATTTTAACGATTCGGGACACTCTTAGGGCTTCCGCTTGATTGCGGTTTTGATCAAAATGATCGTGTCTCCAATCACCATTTCTTTTTCGTTTCTTTGAGGTCCTATGGTCCATCAAGTTCAACCAACAAATAGAATTACAGCATCTTACTTCAAGTGATGAAAGGAAATCTCCCCTTCAAGAAACCATGATTACTATATTCTTGTTTATTCTCAATTACTGATCTCCGTTTCGCTCGTCTATTTGTTGATCTCGTTTTCTTTCTCTCTGTCGCAATAAACGATCGAGAATCTCACGGAGCATGGAATAATACACACGGTGGGTTCAACAGTTGGTTTCCTCGATAAGATGAAAAAATCGTAACAGCTCATGCAACGTCCTACTACATCAACAAACTACATAGTCACTTTATTTGTATGTCCCAATAATTGGTGCAACTGACCTCTGACGTTTTCTTTGTTTCAAGATAATTCATAATAATTAAGTGGATAAAAGATCGACTCTTCTTTCTGACCCGGTCAACATGTTTTTTACTGAACAATAGATAGGACACACATGAAAAAGACATTAAAGTTTGAGGGGGTCATATCGAATCGGTTTATTATATGAAAACAAAGATTGAAGATTTGCAGATGATCAACTAATAATCAAACTTTGGAGGAGGAAAGAAAGCGCGAAAAAAAAAGTGTCAAATATTTTATTTTCGATAATTGAATATTTCAGAGATTCACAAAATGGAAATAATTTTAAACACATTGGGCGAAGTGCGATTTTTACGAAATTCCACGATTGGTTTCGACGAATGGTGGAAAATAAGAAAGGAATCAACGACCAAACGTGAAGCAAGGTTATAGTTGAAACATAAGTTTTCTGAATCGGATGCACAAATGAAACGCATCAGGGGAAGAATAATTTTTTCATTTTGTTGTTTACTTTGAGGTGAAATGTAGGCAAATATATTTCGATGATAAGAGAAATAATTCAGGAAGAAGGAAAACGAGCGTGAGGTCACTGGTCGTGAGGAAAACGAGAGAATAATAGGAAATGTACAGAGACCGATAACTGTTCTAGAAAAGTTTCTAATGATCAAAAATGAAAGAGCAAACGAATAGGAGGGATATTTGTGAGAGAAGTCGTTGTATCTTTTCCGAAGGAGAGCGAGATATGGAAAAATCCATAAAGACCCCACTGGACCGAGGCGAGAAGCAAGCAGATCATTCTTCGCGCCAGCCCTTATCAGTTACTTCGTATATCGAACGTTTATACATGGCTCAACAAACGAAGATGTTGCATCAGTCCGAGATGTTTATCCCGAACGTCTGATTAACCGAAGAATGCATTCATGAATCGTTGTATATAAAAGTTTGTGCAAAAGAGAAAGAAAGGGACAGAGAAAGAGAGAGAGAGAGAGAAGGAAAACCAGAGCTTGCAAGAGAAAGACTAGGGTAGAAAAATCGGCGACGAAAATAAAAATGAGAACATGCATACAAAGAGCAAAACGGAGAAAAGACATATATGCGTGGGTATATGAGGAGTTACTATAGCATTGAAATACTTTAGGCATTCAGTCTGGAACGTCAGTCGTGTCGTTGGTCCGGTTGCAATCGCGACGGGATGAAACTTTGGGTTTCTTTCTCGCGGAAATATTTGGATGGGAAATATAGATTGCGTAAATATAGAATTTTTTTTTTGGTAAGATATAATAACGTTCATATACAAATGATATTTTTTCATGTATTTTAAAAAGACCACGTATATAACATTTCAAATGAATAAATAAATTAAAATAGCGAGTTTGGGATATACGTGAAGCTTTTTAAATACTTTGAATATATTTGTATCTTGACTTTATATTTTACTGATTGAATTTTATTTTGTGTATTTATAATGACAAGTTGATTTCAACACTTTCAATCCGCGAATATTAAAATCTTCAAAATTCCACCGTTAGTGCGAATCGAATTGATAAACATTTCTGTGATATATGACATTTATAATTTAGCGTGTATAAATATAAAAACAATACTATAAATTAATTTGCTCCGCTGATTATTTGCTCAGGGGTCAGGGTCAAGAACACGCAAACCCAAAATGTTTCAGCTCTGAATATTATTTACCGATAAATTTGGTAATATCTTGTCCCACGGTGTTAAAAAACTCAGTGAATTACGAAACTCAAAGTTACGCTAAATAACGACGACACTTGGAATTTATCGTGAAAAAAAGAAAAGTTGAACAATTGTTCGTATAACATTGACATACGAACGAAAAAACGTGATCCAGTTTTTTTTTTGTGATCAGGATGTGTTGTGTTTGTTGGCTTTTTTGAATTCGTGCAAGCCGAACGTTTGAACAACAAATTTTGACGTTCTCGTGTTCGCCTATTAGGAATGATAAGAAATTCGAGATATTGAGACTACTTTGTCGGATCGTTGGAGGAAGATTTAATACTTGTCTCCGCGCTAGACAATCAGTCGCCGAGATGAACGCTCAGAAACTTCTTGGCTCAAGTCACATCACGATCCGTCACCGGACGACGTGCTGAACTATCGCAGTGACGTTTTTTTCTCTATCTTCATTTTTTATCTCGTTTTCAACATGCTGGCAAGACATCTCCTTTTTTTTGGCAACGCGACGACCTCGTAAGTTGAATCTAATGCAGAATCGATTAATAACATTGAAAAAAAAAATTTTGCATTCATTTGCCAAGAGCATTGAAAAGTGAACAGCCATTTCCGCAATTGAATAAACAAAAGAAATGCAGATTGGTTCTCGTTTGTTCAAGATATTTTTGCCCATTTTTCTTCTCGAAAGATAAACGACTTAAAAAAGTGCTGCGAACTATTGGAATTTGAAAATAATTCGAAAGATCGTTTTTTTCTCATGGTGACAAGAATGAAAGAAAATCTTGAGTGGTATTTTTCAATTGAAATGAAAAAAAAATTGAAAATAAAAAAAACATGCACATTTTCATGAGAAAAAAGAAACACGTGAATAAAAAAGAATTTCTTTTCACCAAATTATTATTTTAATCAGTTTACTGAGTGTATGTAATTAACTATTGCGAGTCTATTAGACTTGAATTCTGTATAACGATCGATCGAAGTACGAAGTACTTTGTGATCTCACGAGAATGCAGTATCATTTGTTGTTCGCGCACATGGCATACACTTCGAGTAATTTTCCTCCGTGTGAATAAATACACTCGCGGTTATAAACATAAAGCACAGAATTTTTATCATCACTCGAAAGAAAAGAGAGAGAAATGTACGCAGATGTAAAGATTTAGGATTGAAAATAAGGAAGAGACAGACATGAGCAGAAAAAAAAACTGGAGATTAACACGTTTTGACCTATAAATTTACATGATTCGATTGAAACGATTTTTTGTTATAAAATAACCTTCAACTGTGGAGAAAAAATCCACTTTTCGTAAAACATAACTTGTTTTCTAGTGATTTTACAATAACAATGGTGGCCATAAAGAAATTAAATAGATTATCGAAGGACACGTGTTTCGTTCGAGACAACAATCGAAAACCTTGGTGACTGAACAAAATTAAAAAAATATACATATATATGTATGAAAAAAAATATATGTATATATGAATATGATTTCTTATCGTTATCTCGGCTTAACGAGGCTTTTTTCAATAAAACGCTCTATCGACCGTGAACCAGGAGGGGGCCAGACCTCCGAATAGATCTTGAAAAACAAATGCGAAACTGTTGTCGATCGAGCAATCGTTAAGATAAAAATAAATGACGATTGCTCATAGTAACGGAAGTAAAAAAGTTTCTAACGCAAATGAGTTCGTGACCTCGGATAAATGATTGAATTAACGATGGCATTGAAATTCATGAATTTTGAACTTTGAAAAAGTATCAACAACATTGCGCGTTTTGATATTTATCGAAACAAAATTGCAGGTATTGATCAAAAGACGAAATGAAAAAAAAAAAAAAAACAACCTTATTTATCTAAAATAGTATTAAGTAACGTAAAACGATCCGTCCAAATCACAAATGTATTATTATTGTTATTAGTACTATGATAAATTAATCGATAAAAAAAGGGCGTCCACATGACTCGATGATCGAAGATTCTCAAAGCCAGCAAAATTAGTTTATAAAATAATTAGTACACCTCGAGAGTTGCAGATTATTGATAAATATTTCAACAAAATATTTCGTGTAGATTGTTACAACATTCGGTCGTTGTTAATCAAAATACTTTTGTACATATGAATCGCGAATTGAGCGAAAACGAAAATCGAGTGGAGTTTATGCTTGTTGTCTAGTTATTTGTTATGCACCCAATCGAGTATAGTTAGAAAATAGAGATAAAAAAAAAAAAAAAACGAATCCGCATGTATATACAGCTCCAATTAAAAAGCGTGTTCGCCTCGCGTTGTAAGTATAGCGTCTGTAGCAGTGTGACTAACAAATAGACTGACTAACTTCAAACGATGTTTCAGCTTGAAAAACGAAAACGTCAATTATTCAAGCAGGTGACTTCGATTCTCTGTGCAGAATGAGAACAAGATTCATTGATTTTTTTTTTACGATCCGATCGTTTACTCAAAGTGGATGTACATTTCTTTGAAAATTTGAATAACTTTTTATTTCCGATAAATTATTATTCAATTAAAAAGTCATTTCAGTCTCATGAATTCGACTGAATTGAGTTTTTTTTCCAGTGCATGGAAGACATGAGTTTATGTCTACAATTTCATTTAAATTAATTATTTAATTACAGATTGGAATTATGAATTCATTTAACTAGCCCCACTCGTATTTCGGCTAAACGAAATTTCTAATTTTTGAATCATTTGAAACAATGAAAAGCAAAAGAAAAAAAATCAGTGGTCACTCATTTCCATTGAATAATCTTCAAAATCCTGAACCCGTTAAATGAAGTCGCAAAAAATATTCCAAGTCTGGTGTACAGATATTTGAGAAATAATATTTTTTTTGAGTCTCGTTTGGCACGAAAATAATGTATAGAAATCAACTGAATTGATTTTGCTGGTATAAATTAATGACGAAAAGAAGATACAAGAAAAAAGAAACAAAATTCCTCACCACGGTTGTTGCCCAGCAACGAAAAGGTTTAATAAATCGCTTGCAACTAATAAAAGCCCGCGGACGCTCTTGCAACCTGGGGTGGCATGCAGTTTTTACGTTAAATGTATAATACTTTGTAAATTACATACATAAACAATACAAACAATAGTGGTCAATTGTATATTCCACCTTTTTTTTCAAATGAACAAATA
Source organism: Campoletis sonorensis (assembly GCA_013761285.1). Taxonomy (NCBI): domain Eukaryota; kingdom Metazoa; phylum Arthropoda; class Insecta; order Hymenoptera; family Ichneumonidae; genus Campoletis; species Campoletis sonorensis. Next base: position 11,126 of record JACEOJ010009935.1, read on the forward strand.
GACACACGATTATAAGTAATGTACATTATTCGCATATTTGCTGCATACATTTCATCAGAGCGTGACATTATTTAAGATTTTTTTTTCTCCCTAATTCACATGTGCATATCATATTACTACTGATAGGTTATTCGTAAATGTTCGTTTGTTTTTCTAGTTAAATTTATTTACTGCATTCATTTGTATGTTAATAGATACGATTTTTTTATTACTGAAACTGCGTTTGCATTTTGTCATTTTTTTTTCATTTTTCATTGTCTTACGTTATCACTGATTGATGTTTTTTTTCTCTTCACTCTCACTTTCTCACTCCCTCTGTATATGTCACGTACACTATTTTCAATCGCCAGCACTTCCGAAAGCGTGTTGAGATTTCACAACCAATATCATTCCACTTCCTTCTTCATACCTGTATATAGAAAAAGTATCGCCTAAGCCGTGTGTATAGTGTGTTCATTATCTGTCTCGTGTTATCACATCCACCTGTGTGTTATCAGCCAATATAAATGTGTCCATTTATCAAGATCCATACACTCACATTTGCGTGGATTTACTGAGAAAAAAAAAAACATTCAAAGTCGATAAAATGTCTCTTTATTGGGTGCCTTGAACCCTTTACCGTACCCTTTGAACTCTTTGAGCAGCACATTTTTTATAGAAAATTTGGCCCTCTGGGGTTTTGAAATCACTAACTACGAATGTGAAAGTAAAATTTGGAAATTTGAATTTAATTGTTCCTATTTTTTTTACTCAAAGACCATAGTACGAAGAATTTTGAACAGTAAAACTATGTGGAATCATCTCGATATAGTTTAGTAGAAAATGTTTTTTTTTTTCGTGGAAAGGTACGGAGAGCGACTATTTAATTATTTGTCGTATTTGTGCAAGAAATAAATGACAGTTTATCCTTCACGTGATTTAATAAATGTCCCAGGGACCATGCAGAATAAAAAAAGTGAGCATTCTTTCACTTTTATGAGAATGTTAAAACATAAAAAAGTTTAGATTCAATTATTTTTGTCATCCTGCTTAGTATACATATGTGTCCCTTTAATCCAGCGTCCTGTACAGGGTCATTCGCAAACACGAATAAAGTACTATTAATCAATAGTATATACATATACATAATTTTACATAGAATGTCCCACGGTAACACTATCATGTTTACACGTTCCATAATCACGCTCGGTGAGTACATTTTTATTCAAGTCGTTTATATTTTTTTTTCTCTCTCCTTCATTTTACTTGTGTTCTCTATAAAAAAAAAAAAAACAACGAAGTATTGAAAAACGTCTTGTTGATTGCATGTTCACATAAAAAATTCACGCTGCCTGCTGTTATGCCTTGCTTGCTGTTCGAGTCAACTACTAACGCTTCGAAAAAATCATTAACGATGTAAATCTTTGTTAATAATATTGTAGGGTGTATTAACAAATATATTAAATTTATAATCAGATAGGTTAAGTGGGTGGTAACAATTTACTAATAATAATAACCGGTTCTACTGGTGTTAGGATGGATGCATAAAAAATATCTGGACAACTAAATGGAAGCGGATTCGAAATTTTTTGTAAATTAAAAAAGAAAAAAAAACACAAAGAAATAAAAACAGTATCGAAAACGTCGATTTCCGAAACAATTTTTGTGAATGTAGAAAAAATATGTTTCAGACACCGCGTTGCTACCATTTACGGCTGAGACTGGACCATCCCAAGTAACGTCACAAGCACCACCGCCTTACGTTGGTCCCCCGAAACCACGAGACTGGCAAAAAGTTCAAAAATCCGTCGATCACAGCGACGATCAGACGCGAAATAGTCAAAAGAATCTTTCCAAAGATGCCTATCAACGCGATTATCGTATTTACGATAACAATCGGACGAACAATGAAGAACAATCGCATCAACAAAATTGTTATCCTACGAATATATGTGCCGCAGATATTCGTCGAAATTTACGAACAATCGAAAGCGGCACTAATTATCAGCCTTATTACGAGCCGCCTCGCTATGAGGACAATCGTCATCACATGTACTCGCAGGATATCGTTAAAACGGAAAATGCTAGAAATCAACAGTTTTGCGATGCTCGAGGCAACGGAAGTAATAAACAATTTTTTACTCTGCCAACGAGAAAAGCAACCAGAGAAATAGAACCACCGAGAAGCGTCACGCCGGATATTACGAGAGGTTTAGGCAGAGGTCCTTTGAGCGCTATGCACATGCTTGCTCGACAAGGACGCAAAACGGCAGGTGAAAGTCCTATCGGAAATGCAGCCATTACCGTTGATTCGAATCGCCGAAACAGCGCGGAACAAATGCAAGGACGATCCAGGCTTGGACAAAATTTACAGCAGCAACAACCTTCCATTGACGCAAAAAATAGGTAAGACATTTCGACCGCAGGTAGTTAAGAATTTTTGAAACATGTTTTTAAAACGGTACCAATCTCATCTGTCATCTGGGAGGCTAGAGTATAAAAATTTTGGAACAATTCACTGAGAAGTCGTTCAAGGATTATGGGAATTTTGATTTTTTAACAATTTTGAATTTAATTGAATGAACACAATGCAGTCACCTGTACTCAAAGAGGTAGAACCCTGAAAAAATGGTACCAAATTTTTTTTCTCGTGTTTTGTTGAAGTTTCCATTTGTCTCGGAATATCGATCGATATTTTTCATCCATTGGTTTTAAAGATTGAAAGAGCAAGAATTGCGTATTTTAAAGTTCGATTCAATGCAATTTCATGCTCAAAAGTTTTGGTACTGTAAGTGATAAAAATGTCAAACTAATATAAAAATAAAAAACAGTGAAAATTAAAAATGATATATTTTTATCGCAAAGTGAACGGTGTAGTACCTCATGCATCACTTTTTTTTGTGGAATACGAATTTTGGACTCCTCTATCTACGATTTTATCTCCTGATCATCCTGGAAGAAGTTGTAGCAAAAATGTATTCTTAGGGAAAAATTGAGATTCAAAAAATAAGAAAAATCGTAAAAAATGTAGTCACATTGAAAATGTGCAGTACAATTTGGAAATTTGTTAAGCTAATCTGACATTCTTCATATTTCGAATTAATGGTTAATTTGATTTTTCTTCAGATTCGTAGCGCCTCTTGGAATTTCTGCACTGGGTTATCGTTTCTTTGCCTCGTCGCCAGTAAACGAAGCGGAAAAAAAATCAAGCGAAGTTCTCCGTCACACAACGCTATCGCCAATCGCTACGGCGAATAATAGTAACGCGTTTAAATCATCGACGCCAACAGCACGCTCGAACCCAACGGTCGCGGAACGATTGACACTGGTCGGTAATAATTGTCCATCGCCGATCCCCGGTTCGTCGGGACGGAGCACACCGACTCAAACTTCCTCCGGTCGTAACACACCGACCAGTTTGTCCATTATTTCGCCAACTAGGAGTACGATGTCGAACGAGGAATTATTCGCAGCGATATACAAGTCGAAAAGAAAGCTGAACATTAAAGACGACGCTGATAGTTTGTCACCTGCGAGTTCGACGAGCTCTCTGGTCAAAGCACCAGCGGGCACGAGACACAGTTGGAGTCCGGAATCTCATAAGACCCCAGAAGTAAGTTTTTATAGAATATAAGCCCTTAATTTATTCGGAATCAATTTGGCGATAAAGTTGTATTTTTTGTAAATCTGAAACTACAGTGGAACTCGTATTTTCTGGCATCGAGGCTTTTCGTACCATTTGCTAAGTTGGAAGTGGTACCATTGTATTGGAAAAACAAGTGTTAAAAAAAAGTCCATTCTTCTAAGGGTCAGAAGCCCGCAAAGTTTACATGGATCCATTTAGTTGGATGCAAAAACGATGTGTTACAAAAACTAGAATAGGAACCTAGGATTAAAATGAAGTCCATAATAAATCGAAGAATGGCCGTCATAAATATGCAGTCAAGGTATAAAAATGCCTAATCGAATTATAGCTACGAACTAATTTAATGTTAAAAAAAAAACATCATTTTCAGATCCCAGCGACGATACAATCGCCTTCAGCGACATCGCGTCTCGATTTCAAGCGTTTGTTGCTACAGCAGAGTGTGAAAATGGGGCCAACGAGATTATCAGCAGCGGAGCAATTGAAGCTTTCACGTCAGCAAGGCAACCAGCATCATCACCAAATGTCACCACAAACACCGCAACATCATCATCATCAGCAACATTACAATCATCATCATCAACCGGTTTCTCAAAACGGGCCTCAAGTACCATTAGCCAAAGTGTTGAGTCCACGATCGGTATGGAGATTCCAAACACCCCGAACGGACGTTTTGTCATCAACGATAATCGAAGACGCAGCAGCAGAAGAAAAGGCGATGAAACCATCACCAGAAAATCCCACACCGACCTCTCGATTCAATTCACGAAGACAACTCGATCTTGATGAGAAAGTTCCTGATCGTTTGGCACGGAACGAGGCCCACAATGAACAAATGAGAAAGAAAGAAAACAGCGGCATGGATTCACAGTCGAGAATTTGTGCGACGTTGCCACCTGGTGAGAGTCATGGCAACCAAGAGACGCCGAAAAAGTTCAATACGATAACCGGTCATAACGCAGCATCGAGTGTTTCCAATCCAACGTCGATTCAGCAACGTTCGAACCTCACTCAAAGACAACATTTTCCAAATGCACCTGATTCACGTCAATCAAATGGCACAGCGATAACGTATCAAGGCACAGGACAAAATGCATCCGTAGGACAAACAACAATGTCCTACGAAAGTCGTAGGATCAATAATCAATTAGCGAGGGCTCAGTTTCTATCTGGTGTACAAGCTCCGACTAACAATAATCATAGTAACAATAATCAACGCCAGAGTGCCTATTTTGAGAAGCGATTCAGAGCAAGATCCGAATCCCCCCAGCCAACAAATTCTCGTGGTGTTTCACGAAGTCCAAGTGCTCCTACTCTCGAAACTGCTCTGTGATCGTTAACAACATTGATTTTTTGCTACAGCTACGATTCCTTTTGTTTCATTGACGGAGAATTAAAAAAACAACTGAAGAATTAATAAGACGAATGTTCGGAATTATACGATTGGGAGACGAAAGGATATCGAGTCTGTGGAGCTTCGAAATTTGTCGTAGAGTTTGTTATGACGTTGCGGATTATAATCCACGATACTTTTTATAGTATCTATTTGTATTTATCCCTTAGAGGCTTGATGACATATGACAGCTTCACGATTAATGAGAAAAGGGCTTAATAGATTTTCTACCGCGAGAACAAGTCTGAGTACACTTGTTTTCGTTTGTATAGTTGAAGCTGCAGAGACGAAGAAGATTGATGCATATTTTTTTGTATATTATCGTGTTTATCGATTGACGATTTATTTATTGAATTATTTTAATCCTATGTTATAAGAAAAGCCTTGTATTTTCGAAACTCCAGTGAACGTTGTAAATAAACTTTGTTACAGCTGTCTCGAAATTATGCTCGCTAATCTAGTCGAAAAATCTCCCTTTGTCTGCCAAACAGAATGGTTTTCTTTTTTCTTTTTTTTTATAAAACACTTAATGTTATTGATATTATCGATCTTTTTTTTCTGCATTCACCACATGGATTTTGAATTCAATGAAAATCCAATGAAATGAGTTCTTTTTTTTAAATCACTTTATGCCCTCCACGACAACTGCGGATTACTGATCCATTTATCCGAGGGTTGACAATTATACACATAAAAATTTGTATTACCGAAGGGTGATCCACTTTTGAGTTTTTTTTATTATTTTTGAAATCCGTGATGTTTTTCCCGACGACAAGTTGCAAAATAATGGGAAACATTTCCACAGAGCATACTATGGTCGAAAATAATTCAAAGTTCGTTAATAATAATAATAATAATGATAATAATAATAATAATAATAACAATAAAAATAAATTCGAATCTTTAAATTTGTCGACAAACTATCGTTGAAATTGGTAAAAGTTTTTATTCCTTCTCAAATAACCTTCGATTTTAAGTGTTCGCTACAAAGAAAGGAATTTTTTATTTTATTTTACATGATATTTACGTAATTTGGTAATCGAAACAGCGAGAAAAGCTTAAAAATGGATCACCCATTTGTACCTAAAGTTCTAATGTGTACATAATATTTGAACTTTAAATAAGATAATGTTTCAAAACACAAACAAGTATTGAAAAAAATGCCTTAATTAAATTATTACAATGTTAAATTATAATATTTCCTACGATTACGAGTTCCAATGTGAAGTCGTTGAAATAATTGAAAAAAACGCATATTTATATGAACATATATCTCATGTAACGCGCTATTAGTTACTGCGAAAAATCTTTTGTACTTTTGCTCGAAATAAAGAATACGAAACTATAAATTGGATTACTTTCTTTTGTTTCGTTTTTTTTTTTTTTTTTTTTTTTTTTTTTTTTTTTTTT
>JACEOJ010009935.1:17653-49902 GCA_013761285.1 Campoletis sonorensis
TTTTTTTTTTTTTTTTTTTTTTTTTTTTTTTTTTTTTTTTTCAAAGTGCCGAAAAATTCTGCTACACGCTTTTTTCGAGAAGCTTGATATTCGAACAAAAATGAAAGTGACACCCTCTTCTGCTTTCGTCGGAGAATGTGGTAAATACTTTTTTAAATCTCGAAATATCAAACGTGTTGGATAAAATGGTGTACCTGCTTATCAGACATCTCGAATGTACTCACGCAACTGATCATAATATAGAAAAAGATCGAATGAGAAACCACCGAAAAAGCAGATATTTCATGGGTTGTAGTTGAAAGAATGGAAAATTGACAGATGGGGATCGACCGAGTTTACATGAAGAAATGGTCGTCAGATAAGTAAACATCGTGAACTTTGCAGACCGAGGGAGTAAATGTTAACAGAACTTTGCAAATTCCAACATTCCAAATAGACGATTCCACCTGGAGGAGCTGTTTGTCCCCTTGAACAATTCGTTTCGTCAATCTTATTTTCTTCGACTGACGATAAAGTGGAGCGCTAACGTGGCCGACCGGTGGAATGTCACACTCACAACTTTACCAGAAACATCTTTACCGAAAAAACAATTATACCCCAAAAAAACTGTACCATCACTGCTACACCACTAATAAGCACTACCTCCGGAAAGCTCTACCGAATGAAACAACGTAAGATACAACTCTGCTAAAAAACAAGCAAATATAGGTTACCAGGACTACCATAGAACATCTCTACTTTACCATCCTTACCCCATTTATTGGCGCCTTTACAAAACCGCTCAAACAAAAGAAAAAAAAATGATTTGGTTGTAGACAGCGATCTATCGTGGTGAAAACCCTTTTATCCTATTTTTGAATGCTGTTAAATTTATATTAATTTAAGAATTAATGAATTCAATTTAATAATATAAATTAAATTAATAAATTGAATAATATATTAAATAATATAAGTTAAATTTATATTAATTTATCGATCTGATAAAATTATCATTGGCAAATGTGGCGATGAGAAAAAAAAAAATGCAAACAGCCATTATGAAGCCATAATGAAAATTCTACCTAGTTCAACCGGACTACCGCAATGATATACTTCATTCGATTCACAATTATTGAAACAATGAACTCCCATTATTCACTCTTCAACGCATTTATTTTGTGTAATTGTATGTAATTTTATGTATAATTAAATTTTCATCAGACTTATAGAATATAATTTTTCTATCGAGTATGGATGCTGAATAATGAAACGGAAATTATTATTTGATAAATTTGTTTTAGGTACATTGAAATAAATCGAAAAGTTATTCGAAATAAACCTGTGTGGTATGCGTTTGGTTTGTTTACGTTCTACGCTATCCAGTGAACCCCGCGTGCTTGCTACGATTGCACGTGCTGACTGGGGAAATGTTCGCTGTGCCGGCGCGACGGGAGGGGGGAAGCGGGGAAGCGCAACTGGTGGGGCGGGCGCGGGACAGTACTACAGTAGGGTGAGCAGGAGAGCGTGACAATGCTGCTCAGTATCGGTCGGACGCCGGCCGGCGACGCACGGAGAGAGCGCTTTGAGCGGCGGTTGATCGTTCGTCAATGCTGATAAATTTCGGGGAAAGAAATGTACAATAGTACAAGTAGAATTCTTCCTTACCCTCAATGCGAAAAGTAACTATACAACCCTAGGGCTTTTTCTGAATATAAAAAAATATGTAAAAAAATTATTAATTTTATAGAATCAAATTGGAAAGATGGACTAATTTTTATTTTCATAAAATAATAATTTTAATTTTTTTACCATTCAATTTCAACATTTTTTAACTGATGAATTAAATCATTTGTGCGGGATTGACATTAATAAATATTGAACGGATGTTTTTATTGTGCGATAAAACGTCTTGTGCAATGGATCTCAACTATGCAACACTCGGGGAGCTTTGCTGCGCATGACGACTGGATGACGAGTCCGAGAGAGGTGGAACAAGACATCGAACGGTGAGTCAAGCAATCATTTTAATTGTGTTACTTTACGAGCATGAAAATTGAAAAAAGAATTGGAGCGAACTGATGTTTTCGTACTGTTAATATTGAACGTCAATCTTGTCCAACAACCGTTTTAATTAGACAAACAATCACGAATTCAAAGAATTGAAAAACTCGAAGTTGGAGGGTCAACTTTTAGAAGGTTTCTGTGCCTCCACCTACATCACAAAATATTTTCTAACATTGTCCCTTATAGCCACGCCTCCCTGCCGTACAATCAACGCGCGGAAAAGCCCTACGAAAGCGTCCCCCTTGTGCAGCAGAATAATTTATGATTTAGTTATCATGACGATAAAATCATTGCCTAATCTATTCGAACATAACACACGAAATTTCCAAATAAAATTCGGTCGAATATTCATGAACCATGAACAAATTTCTATTTCAAAAATCATAACAATCGCATCGTTAACTTCTTTATATAAATAAATATACCGAAGGAATATACACAATTAACGTAACGGATCAATGGCTTTTTTTGTTATCAACGTGATTGTCCGCCGAATTGGATTTCATTATTCCAAAAATTAAGTAATACCTAAATATCACCTGCATGATAACAATTCTCAATTGATTACTGGACTTTCTATTTTTTTTTCTAATCACTTTCACGAGGAATAAATTTAAAAAAAATGATCCTTACCGTTAGCCCCTCGCCCCATTCAGACTTCGTGCCTATCAATCGCGGTTCGACTGATGGGTCGCCAGTGCGTCGTGCGTTCGTGCCGCCGAGCAGCGAACACAACTAGATAGTAAACAGAACGAACGACAACAAGCCGATACATTTCCATGTATTTACTTTGAACTGTTCGGGTTCGATGTATTTGAAAATGAAATTAAGCATAAATACTTGTATCTTCGGTGAGTGAAAACGGTATTGACATTCGTTTAATAAACATAACCTGAATTCGATTATTTAATTACATCCACTTGATGAATACAAATGAATATTCAAAAAATCAGTAATTTATTCAATGAAATATTGTGTGACAGAAATAACGTCCCCGGGTCTGTATGATTTTCCTCACGGTTTGAAAACAGTTTGACGATCCCGAATCAATAACCCCTAAACTGAATGATACACAACTTTCCAGTTCCGATTGTTTTTATTATTCACGTATTATTTAACCTCCACTACAAATCGACGGCAGTATGGAAAAACGTGCTATCTTAAATTGTGACAGAAAAACGTTCTATCTAACATAAATTTAGATAGGCACGTTCTCCTGTCATAATTTGAGATACGTTTTCCATACTGCCGTCGAAATATCATCGGCTCGTTGTCTTATTGTAGGTTAGCTCGAATTCGCTGAATTCTCAATCAACGAACTTAAAGTTTACATGACGAATAGGTACACAATAAACCAGACACATTGAATTATTAATAGGAAATAATGTTTATTATACAGTGTACATATTTATTAACTTCATTCATTTTATTTCTGTTATAAATTTTATATTAATAATTATGTTATGCTTTGCCGAGCGACGAATGCCTTGATCAGTGTGCGCTTAGACTATAACAATCTCCGTAAAAAGTATAGAAACTTCTGGGTTTTTTTTTCTCTTTTATTTTTTTTTTATCTTCATCTTTCTCCTCGTCTCGTACTTTTGTTTTTTTTTGTTTTTTTGTATTTTTTTTTTTTTAATTTTTTTGTTTTATTTATTTTTAATGTAGTTATTTCTCTTTGAACGCGATCACCATGATCTGACCACCAAAGAATCGCCAAAATATGTCGCGCTGAAAACGGCAGAATCGTTCGGCATACAAATAATAGTACTGTCGAAGTTAAAGTAATTGGCGGTTTTATTAATTTCTTTTCTCCTTTATTCATCGTCTCTCCCTCACCCATTTCTCTGTCTTCAACTTTTCTAGCCCCGCTCTAGGAGGTGGGGGGGAGGGGCACTCTTAATTGTTAATTCCTTCACTTCGTTTCTCTATTTCAACCCCCAATCAGCAATTAATCGTCGTGACCAAATAGGAACGACGATTCTTCGACACGAGGACACGTTATTATTTGGTTTTTTGACCCTCATAACTTTCGTTCGTCGTGCCTAAGTACTAAGGGATGGGAAGGGGGAAGGGAGGGGGGGGGGGGAGAAAATGAGCGATGTTTCTCGTCAACGCCCCACACAACACACCTCACAATTTTCCTCCTCTACAACAATGCCATCGACCTTCTAGGGCTTAGGTTTCATTTTCTTTGTGTTGTTCCTTCTTTTTTTTATTGTTTATTTTTATATTAAATTTATGTTTGATAATAGAAATAATGTCGTTAATATACCTATATAATGATTACCGGTTCTTCGTTTTATTTTATCATCACCGCCTTCCATCAACTCTTTCTCTCTCTCTCTCTCTCTTTCTCTCTCTTTCTCTCTCTCTCTCTCTCTTTCTCTCTCTTTCTCTCTCTCTCTCTCTCTTTCTATTTATTTTTAACTCTGACTCATTATTTCATTAATGATAAACTATCCGAATGGTACATTCGCTTCTAGTGGCCATGTTCGTAATAGCTAGTTTATGTAGTCTGTGGTATGCGAGTTACAAATGGGACAAGGTACGTCGTACACAGAACTTTGTTAGTTTCTTTTCGAAAGATGAAGAAATAAATAAAAAATTTATAAAAAAAACACACATTTCTCGTTTCGCTTCATCCTTAGCCTTCGCGAATTCAAGATAAAAAAGAAGTAGGGAAAACAAGCTTTAACAAAGAAAGAAAAAAAAAAAAAAACAACTCGTTTGAGGAATGGTGAAAAGAAGTGAACCTTTGCCGAAATGGGGAGCGATTGTGCAATGAACGAACGTACGAACGCCGCGATCTGTTTATTTATTTTCCATTATACTTCGGTTACCAATGTTTTTTGGCTATTATTTTTTTTCTTTTTACGTTTTCACATTGATATCCGCTTCTTGTTCATCGTCGCGTATATTCTGTCAACGCGTTTTCAGATGTTTTATGTATGAGTGTATATATGTACGACTTTTTTAAATCGCTTTTTGAGTCTCCTCGCCCGGATTTTATTGGTTAGGGAACAAAGTTTGTTTATCTTTCGGGGAAATATCTACGGTATACAGACGCGCGAGTGCATCAACGAAAAATCTCAATAAAGAAAAAAAACGTATTCGCAGCAGTCTGTGATCGCTATTACATGTACAAATATGTACTTTTTCAAGAGTACATATATGTAAATATATAAATAGAAATGTATGTATATTCAAATATTCAAAAAGATTTAGGAGTATCAGTTGACGGTGTGTGTGTATGTGTGTGTGTGTGTGTGTGTGTGTGTGTGTGTGCGTGTGATTTTTTTTTTATTCGCGCGATTCGCCCGTACGTTCCCCCTTTTAACGTTTTACTTTCAATGTTTGACGTTCGTAACGAGAAACTCTCAGCTCGTTGGAGTTTCACGCTGCCGCCTCCCGGGCCAGCCACCAGTAACCACTCGTTTTTTTTTATTTTCCTACTATCATCGTCCCTTCAGTTTCTGTTTTCTAGTTATTACGTGGTTTTTCTTTTGCGTTTGTTATCGATTTATATTTAAGTTTTGTTTTGTTTTTTTTTTTTTCTGTTTTGTTTTTTGATTCCTTCGTTTTATTTACGTTTGGATAAAACGAGTGCAAACCCCTTAGAGGGAGCCCCGTTAAACGTGATATTGATCCGTGATTCAGGGACTCGTCCTTGATAAAAATGAAATAAGAAAAGTAAACGCAACTATTTTTTTTTTTATATATATGAGTGTCTGTATTTCTTTCTTCTCACTCTCTCTCTCTCTCTTTCTCTCTCTCTCTCTCTTTCTCGCTTTTATCTTTAATTATTGATATTTATTATATATTATTATTATTAGTATTAGTATTAGTATTATTGTTAATATTATCATTCGAGTTGTTATTCTCATTATTCTTAAGACTAATTAATATTAAAGTTAAAGTAATTATTTAATTTATCATTCTTATTAATATCGTTATTATTATTATTCATATTATTGTTATTATTATTATTATTATTATTTCGACCCTACACCGCGTCCGCGTACCGACTGACGCGTTTTTCCTGCTATTTGTCTTAAATCTGGCTATTCACGTAATATAGCAGTACATTTTTTGTTTTGTTTTTTTTTTGTTTTTTTTCTTCATCTTACTGTACATAATAGAGTTGTTGTCCCGATCCCCCGTCCCCGCCCCCCTCGCAACAGCCACGTGATATTCCATGCAATATGTTTTTGCTGCTGTTGTTGTTGTTGTTGTTATTCATATTATTTTATTTTTTTAAATCAATAGAGCAACGCACGCCTCCCATCAGTATGGTTGTAAGTTTTCTTTGAAATCGTTTATGATTTTTGTTATAATCTAGCCTCCTAACGTAACCTTTTAGATGTAGCTGTTATTATTTTGTGTAATGTGCATTTTCCCTTGACGCTATGTAAACAATAATTAATTGTATAATAATATTAATCATTATGATTGTAGTAATAATAATAATATTAATAACAATAGCATTAATAATAAAATAGCGTTAATAATAACAATTGCATCGAAAAAAATCGGTTGAAGTTTTTTTTTTTGTTCGCCAAATGGTCTCAATTAAGCATTAAGATCAGTGATTGTTATACGTTAGCTTTATTTTTTGTTTGTTCCTTTTCTATTGACATGATTTTTTTTTCTCGTTCACTTTACTCCCAAACAATATTTATTACTATGCATTTTTTTCTCTCGTATTCTTTCGATGATAAACTCGATTAGCTTCAACTAAAGACTGCAGAGATTGGTACAAAAAAAAAAAAACAAAAAATAAAAGAAATTAATCATTTCCGTTCTCTCATCAATACCCACTGATACAATCAATAAATAACTTTTTTTTCTGCACTCTTGTGTCTATTCGTGCCCATTAACACCGTCAAAACGAACTTCTTCGCGACCCCACAAGTTCTCACTGTTTTTTTTGCCCCTTTCGCTCGCCTTTTTGTAAGAAGCTCAGGGTCGAATTTCTCAGTCTGCCTTTTTCGTTCAATAACTCGGGTCTCGTTTGATAGTTTTTTTTTTTTTTTTGAAACTCAAATCTTTCCTTATAAATTTGAATGAAATAATGAATAAACTTGAAAAAGAACAGATTTTTTGTACTCTTTTCTCAAAAATGGAATTTCTCGGGTTCTAATTCAGCTAAAAAAAAAAAAAATGTATGCCAATTCAAATAGCTTGTACACGAGAAATAGTAACCATGAATTTTTAATCATTTTTAATTGTTGAACATTTTTTTTTTCCCAAATCTCAATGCGAAAATGGTTTAAAATTATAACAAAAACAGTTTTTTAACATTTTAGACTTTAATAAAATAATGAGCATGAAAACCAAAAATGAGTATAACTTGTCCAACAAACTGCTCAAGTAAGAACTTGATGTTAGTTTTTTTTTTCGCTAATTGTTCATCTGGTGCATAAAACCCAGACGAAAATATCATTTAAATCTCAATGTACTTGTGGGGTTTATAACTTCCGAGGCGTCTTCGTTTTCCACTTTGAAAGCCTTTTTTCCACCCCGCTTCCCATTAATGCGTAATAATTATTTTCAATATATACCATTCCGTGTGTGCCTCCCGAAACTCAACACACTGATATGCTAAAACCTCTCCGTTTTTTCCTCCTTTCTCAATCATAAGATTCACACAATTTGACGTGAACTCCCGATCTAAATATTCCCCTGTGCCTGCTTTTTCAACACTTCGATTTTCTAGCACGTGTCTCTCGCGAGTCATGGATGGCTTTTTTTTTGTATTTAATTTTTTAGTAGTTTTTTTTATTCTCCGCTTAATGACTCCAAAACACTCTTTTTGCGTAGTTTGCAATAAATTTACTTTACAGTTATTAATAACGATTTTTGTTTCATTGCACTCGCTCTTTGTCGTTTACCTCTCATTTGCTCTCGTTTTATCGTTCTTGCTTTCTCTCGCTCTCCCTCCCTTTTCTTATCTGCTTTAAATTCTTCGAATATGTTGAACAAGCTAAAAAATATTACTGTTTTGTATTTTTCGAAAAGGAAGTCGTTCAATTTTGTGTTTCATTCGATTAATTTGGTCGAAAGTTCGAAAGTCGTATTTTCTCGAAATTTGGCTCTGAATATTTCTGTCTTTGTTTCGTGTCGATCACAATTCCTGCTTTTTGTTTTCACATGAGCTGGAGTCTTCATAGCGATAATTTTCGAAAAATGGTCATTTTATAAAAATCGGAAACATATAGTACGCTTCACGAGTGAGAAAGAAAAAAAAACTAACATAAAATTAAGTTGCAAATTTTCTAAGAAATAGGAATAATTGATCGAAAAGTCCGTTCGTACGACAGTGAACATTAAAAGTAAGATAAATTGGCCCTCACATTTTTTTATTTTTTTAAAATAAATCACTAACCGTATCATTCACTATGGAATAAAAAAAATGACTAGATTTGGCATTTGTTTCAACTTTGAATTCACTTGAAACTTACTTTTTTTTTTCTAAATAATCATTCATCACGGTAGCGGCCATTTAAACAAATCGCGGAAAATAAAACGGTCATCATATGCAATTAAATGAACATCACGTTGGCAATTTTCGGTGATGTAACAAGTGGAAATGGCTAACATTTTGCTGAAGGTTTCAAAGCTCATCGCTAATGGTCACACCTATATGTATTCATGGATTTTACGCGGATCGTGAATTGAATATAATCCTTAAACGTTTGCTCGCGAAAGAGCCACTTGTTAGCCAACTGTTGCACCTCTGCTACGTTGAAGCAGACGGCAGGGTGCGAGGAATATGGATCGTGACAGAGAGCGGGAGGAAGAGAGAGAGAGAGAGAGAGAGAGAGAGAGAGAGAGAGAAAGATGAACTGATAAAACGAGAGAAAACAAGTGAATAGAGAGGAAGAGAGAGAGAGAGAGAGAAAGTTTAATATCATATAAACGCACGAATGAGGAACGATATTACGTGATCATTCATGAACAAAAACATGTGTGTGATTGTGCAATTTTATAAATTCGTGATCGTATGATGCTTGAATTATTATTTCACCAGGTCAAAGTATTATTTTATGGTTAAATTAGATTTAAAAATAAATAAATGTATAACTAACTCGCATGACCTTTACTTATAGTCTTATGTACAAGAGAGATCTTTCGTGCTCGACTGATACGTCAGCCATATTTACGTTATTTATTTTTCTTTAATTCTCTTTCACTAACAGCAAAAAGCTCGCGGAAAGACACTTTTTCGACTAGATCGTCCTCGACGTGCGAGGCACTCACGCGAGCCGTTTTAAATTTACGATTTCGTTGAAAACAAATAAGAGAATCATTGACATGGACGAAAAATCATGAACAATCGTAACTTTATTGGCGATCTTGAAGGTAAACGAAACGTTACATTCAAGATGCGACCGTTTAATGAAAAGAGGAAAAAAAAATTATTCAAGAATAATAAGAAAGTCAAGTGGGAAACGAAATGTGATAATAGTTTTCCTTTGCTTATTAGTATAAGTTTTTTTTTTTTCATCAACGTGACCACTTGTTCATTCGATTTTCGGCCTCTTCAGACTCTGGCATCTATACTATCAGTTTTAATCTCGACTTCCAAACTCGATTCATTGATGTTTTCGATCGAAAGACATCAAACTGATTCTCGAATAGCTTAAAAATCAATTTCGATATTACAATTAATTTTAGATTTCACTTTCAATCATTATACGTGAATAATCGATTTTTGTTTTCTCATATTGGTCTTAATAACTACGAATTAATTAAAAAACTTCTTTGGCGATTAATTATTTAAAATATGCTTTTTCTCACAATTTCTCATCGTTCAGCTAAATTGCCCTACCCAATATTATCATTTTCTTCGTAAGGTATATATGCATGATTTTTTTTTTCAGTAATATTATCCATGTAGGTAAGTGTATCTGTTATCTTAAACGATAATAGTTATCATAATAATTGTTATATATATATATATATATGTATAATTTTTGTTTTTATTTATATATATATATATGTATCATTTGTTTATATGCTTAAATGGCTTGCTATATAAAACTATGCTATGTAATTTGTCTCTATATCGCCCGATCAAAATTATCTTCACTTTTACACTTTTTTCTTTGTTGCCTTTCTTCTTTTCGCTCGATCTTTCTCTCTCTCTCTCTCTCTCTTTCTCTATCTTTCCGTTTTCGTTAATTCTATTCAACCCTCGACCGTTGAAACGCAATTCTCCGACACGAATTAGTTGACGTGTCGATTCTTCAGGGACGTCTCGTTGCCAATAAAAAGAAAAGTAAAAGAAAAAGACGAATAAAAAAATGAACAGGAAACAAGAAACAAGTGAATATTCCATTTCTCGATCCCAGTTTTGTAGTTTGGATTAACATTTTGTTTTTCGCAACATTTTACCATTGAAACATGTTCATCGTCGACTACCATCGATTTTCAAACACGCGAGCTGTACTACAATGTAACGAGGATTCGTATAGTTTTGTTTTCAATGTATTTTACCAGAACTTCCTTCGTCGTTTTTCGTTCATTTTTTTTTTTTTTTTTTTTAATTCACCTTTTTTTTTCTTTCGCATTTACTTCTTAAGCGCTTCGAGAGAATGTCGTACCGAGACACACAGACACACACGCACGCAAACACGCGGGCGTACACATACCGACGTACATACGCTTCTTCTTCTACTCGGCGAGAAAAAATGACGAATGATTGGTCCCGGATTTGATCGAATAATTGGCCGGGTCGCTGATGCGGCGAGAATGGAAATATAACTAGAATTATGATACGACGCTTCTTCTGTTTTGTTCTTCTTCTTTATTTGTGTTCCTTTTGTTCATTGAATAAAGAAAAGAAAAAAGTTCCTGTATTTCGAGATATTTCGTAAAAGACGATCGAAGCTACTAAATTTATCGATATAGTTTACATAGCACCCTGTCTGATAACGAAACTTTTGGAATTATTCGCAGGTTCGTAAAACTTGTTTCTTTTTTTTTATCTTTCTCTCTCTCTCTCTCTCATTTACACTCGCTCGGCTGCGGTTTTTTTCTCGCCTATTCGTCTCCTCGACTCGTAACAAACACTCGACCTCATGTACACCAGAGAGAAACACTTACGCGGACGAAAAAAAAAAAAAAAGTCATTTTGTTCGTACAAACGAGATCGAAACGATCGCACTTCCGCTTGCTCTTCATTAATGACAAGTCAAAAGTTTTTGCTTTCAGCAGAGATGTGCATTTTTCGAATTGAGAAACTATTCAACATAATTGCACCTATAACAGTTTATCTTCGATTTCATTCACGAAAACTTTGATCATTTTTTGTTTGTTTTCGCTATTAATTGCAATATTTCGAATATTCTTTCAAAAAAAAAAATAATAATGCTTCAAAGATTATTATCCGTTGCGATATTTATCGTTGGTACATTTATCAAATAAGAATTTTGAACGGTTTTTCATTCGATCGCACTCTTCTCTGGCCATTATTTCGGCACGGTTTACAGAGGGCTGTGGTGAACCGATAAGCATTTATTTCCTTTATTCGAATTTTTCCGGCTTCCTTTCGGTGGATTTTTTCATATATATATATATATATTTTTTTTTACATGCTAAATTATGAGCCTAAAAAATCGATATACTATTTTAGCACGAGCGCAAACCATTATTGTTATCGATAGTGGACCTCACGAATGCCTAATATTCACATCATATTTTTTTGTCAATTGTCGTGCCTTATATTTTTACTTTACTATTTTTCGTCTCTCTGCAACGCATTTTTTATTTTGTAGCTCATTATGATGCAGATAATAGCGAATGATTTAATGGAAAAGGAGGAAAAAGATGAAAACGAAAATGTCGAAAAGATTTTACTGCCTAATTAAGTTTCAATTATAAAAACACTAATTGAATGAATGTATTTGTTGAACATCGTGTTGTTTTGTCTTCTACTCAACGAGTTACGGACGGTAAGACAATAGATAAATTTCTCAATAATTAGCTTGATTTTTCGTATTCAAAGAAAGGAAAGGAGAATATTTTTGTTCGGTTGATTATGTAATGAGAAAATTCGTAACGACCCAACTAGTCAACTTGCCCGTGTTTTCCGGAAAATCGGGGTCCTTTTATTCGTAAGGTTCACGAAGTTGAGGCTTTTTTTGATGTTATCCACACTTTTTGTTTGTTATACGAGCTTAAGGGATGGAGAAAAGGAAGAAAGAATCGTCCGTTCAATGTGCGATTAGTTTCGTGTTGTTGTTTTTTCTTCTGGTTTGTTTGTTTACAATGAAACACGACTCGACACCAATCATTTTCATAATAACGCTTTGATTATGAGATTTTCAAATCTTCGTTCTTTTCGCATTCCCACGCATGTATTCCAATCGGTTTGGTTGTTTTTTTCTCCGACTCGAAAATAGTTTATTACGCCCCTAGGGAGGAAAAGTTTCATCCTGTGGTGCGTATGCGATTTTTCATCACATCGGCACGGAAAAATCAACTTTCCGTGCAGGTGTGGTGAAAAGTCCCCTTTACACTATTAATTTGCGCGGTATTATTATTATTATTTTTTTTCTTTGTAGTCACCCGAGACATGATTTTTTTGATGGGATGGCGGGCTTGTTTTTTTTTTTTTTTTAATTTAATTTAATTTTTTTTTTGTAAGTCTGTTGCTGGGGCTCGGGGGGGCGAGGAGGTCGGGAGGAGTCCTTAGTATGAAGAGTTCATTTATTATTTTTTACAAGTTATACGCAAATAATTGCAAAAACATACCCTGTTTCCTAGAATCACCGACAACGACGACGACGACGACAAGAAAACATGCGCACATTCTTGAAAATTCTTCTTAATCTCTCTTTCTCTCTGTATGTCTCGTTCTCTCTCTTGTACACGTCGCGTTCGTTAGTCGGTGCGACTTGATACCGATTAAAATGTTTTATTTTTATTTCATACTTTTTGTGTATTTGTTTTATTCTTTTATTTTTGTCGATACTTTTTTTTTTTTTTTTTTTTTTTTTTTGCCAGTACCTCGTTTGTCAATGCTCTCGCCAATGGACTCGTAACGCGGTGCAGTGTGGAAATATTTGTTTCTATTCATATGCTTTTTTCTCTTCTTGTTTTCCATTTAATTTCATCCCTCTCCATTCTTCTCGCATTCGTTAGTTCCCCCCTCTTTTTTTTCTTTCAATAACCACGTCAACGCTGTTTCGCTGCTTTTTTGCTGAATTTTTTTCTCGGTCTCTCAGGTTCAAAGGGTACTTTTTTTATTTTGTATTCCGAGATCGATATCGATCATTGCCTCAGGCAATCTCGAACGTTTGCTACTTTACGAAACGACAATAATCGCAAAGTTTTTCATCGGTTCAACGGCTCACTCGTTAAGATAAAATAGTCTTCATTTTCCACACTATATTTTGCGAATCAATGAAAAGAAACTTCTTTTCATGGGAACTGGGAAAAACCCATCGGTTGACGATGATTTTCACCATTTTTTCGATACCTGTGTAGTTTTTTTTATTTTTTTTCGTCACATTTTTTCAAGTTGCCCAATTCGGTTGAGCAAATGTATTGAAAAAATTACGACGTACATCGCTCCGAAGGAGTCATAAAAATAGTAAGTTTCATAAAGAGTAAACGGTTGAACCGATCAACGACTTTGGAACTCTGACGAAGCCTCGAGCAACGCGTGTATTCTGACGAAAATCAAAGCTTTTAGTTATTTTTTCATTCTTCGTTTTATTATTATTTTCGATAAAACATTGTTGATTATTTCGCGGGTTATTTCGAACGTATTCACGAACCGGGATACACTTAATTGTACGAACGGGGAAATTGCATCGCCATTATTATTATTCATCACCGTAATCATCAGCATCATCTTCATCATCATCTTCATCATTATCATCATCAATGTCATGTAAAAATAAATTCAAAGCTGATTTTCATCGATCACTATTATCCATTATTTCATTATTATTTTCTTCGACTTAATAGCTAGGAATTATCTTTTTTTTTGTTTTGTTTTGTTTTGTGTATTACCTTTATTTTTTGCTGTATGTATTATTTATTTTTATATATTTTATTCCCCTTAAAATTGATTACTTCATTAGCAAGATGCACACTACTTGGTTGTAGCAAAAACTTCTTGGATAAAATAGTTTATTTTGTTATCTTGGTTTTTTCTCTCCCTACCTGCTGCTTCGCTTCTCGAGCCATTTTTCTCTTACTTCTTTTTTTTTGCTCCCGTCGCGGTCGCATCGTCCATTAATCCGCACTCCTTATGTTTATTTAGTATAGTTTGGATTTGGTTGTTTACCCCTCTCCCTCCGTCGCCGTTCTGTCTCGTATTTTCATTCTTTTTTTTTTTCTTGTGTTTTTCATTATCAGCTATTTTTACTCTTTATACTTCTTCTTTTTTTCTCTTTGAATCCTCTTACGCATCTTAAAACTTTAGTATTATCATTATCGAGTTTTCTTTTCTTTTTTTTTTGTTTATCAACTTTTAACCGTATTTCGTACTTTAAAAAGCTTATATCGTAGTGATATTATCGATTGGTGCTTGCGAAGAAGCGTTTACCTGTGTGTATTTCTTTCTCTCGATTTTTTTCCCATACCCCCCCCCCCCCCCCCCCCTCTTCCCTTTATTCATTTATCGCTTTGGTTAGGTTTTTCCTTTTTTCTCTTATATAATTTTATTCATGGTCTCCAAAGTTTCGTGTTTCTCGTGCCTTGATGTGTCCTCGTTCATTCCCTCCCCCTCTCGTTCCCTTTAATATTATTATTCTATAGTCAATATAAGCCTCGTCCCGAAGCACTTTTCGGAGCTCCTTCATTTAGCCTTTTTTCAATCGAATTTTTTAAATCTTTTTTGTTTTTTTGTTTTTTTTTTTATGTTTCCCTCCACTTTCCTTCTGATTTATCTTATCTCTTCTGTTTAAAGTAAGTGTAAGTGTCAAATGTCTGTAGTGTGTTTGTCTTACGTATCAATACGTATAAATCATTTTTCATAATCCTTTGAATTTCTTTGTGTAAGTGCATGTGTTTGTGTGAATGTGTGTGTGTGTGTGTGTTTTTGTTGTTGTTGTTATAAGCAACCGTTCATTTCGTGATCGGTACTTTACGATGTATCGTTATCAATTAATTTATCGTTACTCTTAACAAGTAGTAATTTTTCTCTTCCTCTCATTCTCAAAACTTCCTGTATCTCGTGATTTCTTTAAACTCGACGAAAGAGCATTGTATTTTTTGTTTTTCTTCCTTTTTCTGCATATCAGCTGTTCTTTAGATTTTTGTTGTTGTTGTTGTTTGTTTTTTTTTTCTCTCCTTTTTTTCAAATCGTATTTACGTGACTTTTTTTTCATAAATATATATATATATACATACATACATATGTATAAATGTGTAAATACACGTGTGTATGTAAATAAACATATCGGTTTTAATTAATCGCGTCAAGAGTTGCGAAGCGCACGGGAAACAATTCCCTCGGATTGTTGACTGGAGGGAAACAGCAGACCTTACGTGTATATTTAGCGAGGAATTCGTTTTTCTTTTCTCTGGCACCATTTTAAACGGTTTTTCGACCTTCTTTCGTTTTCTTTTGTTCTCTCGTTTCTTTTATTATAGTTTCAATAAGATGTGAACGAATCGCATTTCGAACTTGCACAAAATATGATGTTCAAATAATTTTTCGCGATCTGGTCGATGCTTTTTTTTTTCAATATATATATACATATGTATGTATATATTTATCATCGTAATCGCATAAAAACGGGAGTTACTATTGTTATTTTATTTTCTCGCTCTTTCACAATTTCGCCATTATTTTACTTCGCCTTACCCTTCCACCCCGTTTAACTCGATAATAATGGTAATAATAATAATTGTAATATTAATAATAATAATCATAATAATAATGGTAGTAAACAGAATAATAAATATAATAATAATAATAATCCACTAAGCCGCTAGTTGCCTTCAATCAATATATTAATTTAAATTTATATATATTTATATATATATATATATATTTGTGCATATATATACATATATGCTTTATTTTTTATTTTATTTTTTGTCTCAATAATAATATTGGTAGTTGGTACTTTTTGTTGATTATTTCGCTAGATCCGAGCTTTCATCGTCGGTTTCGCTCTTTTCACTCGCTACCGTACTTTAATAATTTAATAATATATTTGTCGTGTCCTCTCAGCCTCAACGCTTCTCACCATCGCACCCTCGTCTTCGTTTTCTCTTTCTTTTGTTTATTCTTTTTTTTCCGCTTGAAAGAATTTTTCTATCATATTTTGTTTATGTGTTTTTTTTTTTTGTTGAATTTTTTCTTCATTTTTTCTTTCCGATCAATAACAACCAAAGATCTCAAAGTTCAATTCGTTTATTATTTTTAGTTGCGCGTAACTTGCTCCGAGCGCTCGATGATCTCGGCTAATTGTCGCATTACGCGAGGATTGTCGAAGGAACATTTCGAGATTTGGTGGCTCGATGAAAAAAAAAAAAAGATAAAAGATAAACAAAAGA
The DNA here is from genome assembly GCA_013761285.1 of Campoletis sonorensis. NCBI lineage: Eukaryota > Metazoa > Arthropoda > Insecta > Hymenoptera > Ichneumonidae > Campoletis > Campoletis sonorensis. The sequence continues at coordinate 34,223 of JACEOJ010009935.1, forward strand.
AAACGAATAACTAAGATGAACAAGAATTGAAAAGAAACAAAAAACGTTCGTTACTTTTCTTCTGATTGTATTTACAATTTTTTTTAACCACAACCATCTCCTCCTTTCTCCCTCCCACGGCCATCATTCTGGGAGCAGGCCTTGTCGAAAAAAACAATCCGGGAAAGAGTTTCGATTAAGAAATTTTTCAGTCACTCTCGTTGCAGAGAAAAATTTGAGTTCAGGATAAAATATGTTTTTCTTTTTTTTTCTTTTTTTTTTCAAACTTTGTTTTTTCACTCTCTTAAAACGATTTCCCGAAAAGTTAAGTTTTTTTCTCCTCACTTGTTTCCAGCCTGATTGGCTTTTCGTTAAACCTTTCTTTCTCTCCTTCAGTTGCATTAATTTCCTATTTTTACCTCTTTCCCCACTTATCTATCGATCACGGGTCCAAATTCTTTCATGAGTGTCAATGCGTTTTGTTTGTGTTCGTTTTTTTCTTCTTGTTTTTTTTCTCTTGATGGTCATGTTGCGATTTTTTATTTCTTCCACACAGCCCCGGTTGACTAGATGATATAATTATATAATTATACTCATAACCTGAAAATCACGAAATTCGTTGTGAGCGGGAGAAAAAGAAGAAAGTTGGGTTGAAAAATGGGATTAACCGGAGGAAAGAAAAATAAATAAAAGGTAACAATAGAAACATCGGTTCAACGTCGACCAGTCTCCAAGATTATTTCTTCTTTTCCAAAGCTCAACGAACCTCGTGAAAACATTGCCATTTTGCGTAACTTTTGTTCGATTGGTTATTTGTTTTATCATGTTATTTTTTTTTGTTTTTTTTTTTCGTTTTGTTTTTTGTTTTTTTTTTTTTTTTTAATATTCCGTTTCCCTCGTCACTCGTTCCAAGGGAGAGATACACGAGCCAAAAAGGACGCAACGCCGTGGCCTACAAACTACAGATTTTTCTCTATCGCGGTATATAAAACCTACTACCTCGATATATATTTATTTATAATATATCCATACAGATATATGTATATGTATATATTTACATACATATATATACATATATATGTATATTTATTTATTTATTTATTTATTTATTTATTTATTTGTTTATATGTGTTCATGTGTCCGTATATATGTGTTTGAGACTGTGCCTCCGTTTATTTGAAAGTGTATGGTTATCGCAGGAAGGATCTTTCGCGCTGGATTGATTGTTTACGACGTAAGAAAAAAAAAATTACACATTTTTCGCCATCCTCAATAATCATCGATCCTGTTGATCCTTTTGTTTGTTGCTACTTCAGTTTTGTGGTCTCGTTATAGTTTGGGATTTGTTTTATATTCTTGTTCGTTCACTCGTTTGTGTGGATGCCTCGAAGAAAAAAAACAAATTCTCGAGGTCGAGCCTCAAAGTCGACGAATGTTTCTAGCTGTTTTTTTTTTTTTTTTTTTTTACCAACGGCGAAGTCCGTCCTTTTCTTTGTTCACTGCTTGTCTTCTTCTTCTTCTGCTTCTTCTTCTTCTTCGTCTTCTTTGTCCGTATTTTTTTGGTTTGTTTTTATTTTTATTTATTTTTTTCTCATTTAATTTTCACTCTCCTCTCTTTCTCTCCCTTGTCCACTTCAACTGACACTCTAATTAATCTCTAAAGAATTAACTAACTAGTAGACTAGGTTGTTATGGTGGAGAGCGTTGTAGCGGTGATTCGAGCTCGTTAATCCTGATCTTCGAGCGTCCAATGGGCCTGCGTTGTCGTATGACATCGTCTAAACAATCCAATGATTACAATTCAACTTTTAATCTTCTTAGAAATATGTTCCCTCTTTATTTATGTATTTGTTAATTTTATTATTTTTGATCCGAGAATAAAATCGGTCGAAAAATGATTTTATGTTTGCCCATCTATTCAGGTACAAGCCCTTGAATCATATTTACAGTTTTTAAACACTGAATGATGGAAATAAATCATTTAATGCTAAAATCTTTATTTATTTGAACATTTAAAACTTTTTTCCGCACATTTAATGTTTTACAATCGAAGGATCTTGCTGTCGACTGACTCTTTCCTGCACATGGAACAATTGACATTAGACGATGGAATTAGTTACGATCAGTCTTCTAGTAAACTATAAATGATCATAAAATCATGTTAAAAATGCCGAGACTGTCCATTGAAAGAAGCAGGACAAGAAATTGTAAAAGGTGACAATTTATCAGCGGAAAAGTGATACTTACTCTATAAGTTATGACGTAGGGCGCGATCCGGCCGGTTTGTCTTGGTTAGGACGTGGGTTAATACGGCTTACTGCTCTCCTTGGGCCTTTTCAATTGGACCTTTAACCGCTTCATCCCTATCTGGAAGCCGTTCATAGACTGGATCGCTGTCTGCGCACTCGTCGTATTATCAAAGGACACGAAACCTGTTAGACAGAATGGATGGAATAAGATTTGAGAGAAAGTATTAAAAAAAAAAAAAAAAAAGGAAGGAAGGAAGACGAGAGAACCGTCTTTAGAGCCCGTTCTCATGCTATTAGCGACGAGAGACCATAGAATAGAGCAACGAGGAGACACGGCCAAACGGATTATGTCGCCCGGGGCCCAAAACCACCGACCCCCCCCCCCCCCCCCGCCCCCTCCCCAAGCCTAGTCCCTCAACAAAAAAAAGCGACGAGTCAAACTTTTAACGAACGACGTTATCCGAGTTTGGCAGGCCAGTTCGAGTAAGGCTTTTCGAGCGCGGATAAAATGACGATAACGAAGGTACTTTTTTGCTCTCTTCTCCCACCAATGCATCGTTCTCGTTTATCCCTCTCTTTGGATAAAAATGGCTGACTGTGCCTCTCCCTTTCTCTTGTCGCAGCCAATTAAGAACCGTTAGTCCGATCGCGATATGCTGTTACAGTCTTTGACGATGTATATATAGATTTGTTTTTTTATTTCTTCTTTTTCTTTAAATTTCATCGATGGTATTTTTAGAACAAGCGAGTTGAAGGATCGAAACTCTGTGTATGAAACTCTTGATCGTGAAGTCTTCTAATAATTATGACAGTTCGAAAATAATGATCAATTAATATTTTTAATTAATTATTATTATTCGACGATCTTCGTCGTCCTACGTGATCGACCTCTCGTTACTGCCAATCGTTATATTTATCGAGTAGTTTCTCTCTCTCTTATTATTTCTCCTCCCTTTCACGATGAAATACAATCTGGTTGACCATTTTTTTTTGTTTATTATAAAAAAATTACTTACCGAAGCACTTGCTCTGATTGGTCGCTCGATCGATGAAGACCTTTGAGGAAATAACCGGACCGAAGGGAAGAAACATCTGCATTAACTCGGTATCCCCAAACTCCTGGGGCAGGTGGTAGATGAAGAGATTGCAACCCTCGGGTCCTGCGATAGAGCATCCTAACATATAAATAAAGAGCACATCTAAACCTTCAAGCTTGAAGTATAATACTCAAGTTAGCAGCGTTAGTAGACTTTTTTCATATTTGTTTTCTTTCTTTCGGTTTTTTTGTTTTTTTTTTTCTCTTCCGGATGAAGCTTTCCATTACTTTTCGTTGAGACTCGCTTGTGCTTTTCTTGCGTATGCTTTTTTATTGCAACTTTCGAACGCAAATGAATTCATGGCTTAATCTTGATGGTAAAAATGCTCTCCTGCCGCTGTACCGAGTCGCCGAGCCCCGTTCCAAAGCACTCGCTCGCGTAAACAATTCTTTTTTTTTTTTCTTTGTAATTTGATTCTAAAACAAGGGATCTCTCATTTTATATAAATTTTTTTTTTCTTTCTTTCTTCATCTTTTTTTCAATTCATTAAGTGCTGATCAACATTGATGACAATGACAATGAAAGTGACGTGTCGCGAGAATGAGCTTACTTCTAATGAAATATGTGAATGTTGATGATGATGCGAGACATCGGTCAAAAATGATTTTATGATCTTTCATGGATGGTTTCATGTATTTATTTATTTATATATATTCATTTATGCGATTCATAAATGTGTCACAAGTTAGAAAAAACGTTAAACCAGCTCAAAACTTGCGCGATCATTTATTTAAGGCAAGATCTTTGTTTTGTTTGTTTATTTTTCATTCAAGGTCAAGACATGATTGCAATACGTTATATAATATACGAAAATGTATATTATTATTGATCCGAATTGGTTTATTATACTGAAGAATAATGAGTTGATTTGCGATGCAAGGCGGATAATGAAAGTGACTGAAGGCAGTATACTCTCGTACAGCCGGAGCTTTTTTTGTTTTTTGTTTTTTTTATTCAATTTAGTGAGTTCAATCATTTCTTTGAAATTCTAATTATTTGAATTTCGATTGAATTATTACAGCCCGTGACTTTAAGAAAACTGTCAATGTAACGTTGAGTATTTATACTTTCAATTGTACAGACACACAACACGAGGATCACAAGACAAAGAATTACAATTGGGATTAAAAGTTTGGTGGATTTTATATGCGTACGAGGATCAAATTGGTGAAGAGGTATTTATAGGCAAAAGTAGAAATAGAGAATGAAAGAAACGTGTGGGTTATGAAAATGATGATATAATGCTTATAAATGCGATGACAACACACACAATGATAATGATACTAATATTATTTTTTATTACGACAACACAATATACGTATGGGATATCTCGTACGAAGTGGAATGACATTGTATTTGAATGATTCCAACATACATGGAAAGTACATCTCAATATCTTTTTATTATTATTATTTTTTTGATAATTACGAAAATTTGAGTAAAAACGTTTGAAAGGTCCGCGAATTTGATGACGTAGAACGATTAAGAAGACAAGACGATGTGCTTTTCCATTTATGTTTATTTTTTGTAGTCGTAATTAATAAACATTATCGAGAAAGAATTTGACGCCTCTTTAGCGTTTGTATAATCTGTCAAATTTACGACGAAAATATTGAGAGCCCCAAAATTTGTAATTATCGACATCAACAAAAATCATGAAATTAATTAAACAAAATCTATTTTATCCACACAACCTGCAAAACTGTCCATCCTCATAAATCAGTCCTTTTTTTTTATAAAATTTTTCCATATGTACTGCCTGCTGCCTAACATACGAGCTCAATGATAATGAAATCTTGTTGAATTACGCTGAGGACTACACGGATGAATTTCTACGAGTGATCTTTTTCGTAATGAAAATTCCGTAGATGGCGGGTCGCCCCTTGTGCACCCTTTGAGCTCTCGGGCGACGAATGAATTATTCAAGGAGAGGAGGGATGTTCGTGATCTCGGGGATTGCAACGAGTGGGATGTAACTCGTGCATAGAGATATAGGGTTGCGCAAGTAGAAACGAAAATTCACGAATAACCGGAGACGATTCGTCGTTGACTGTGCATAATTAGACCTAAACTTCAACCGAGGAGTCATGGATGAGGCTCAGGGAAGAGAGAGAGAGAGAGAGAGAGAGAGAGAGAGAGAGAGGGGGAGGGCGGGAGAGAAAGGAAAGGGTTGAAAAGGGAGGTCAATTAGCGACAATTATTACCAACTCGTTGGGACAAACTTTCAACACCGTGAAGAGAGCTCCTGGGTGCGCAATGATCGCGTCTTGCGACGTGTCAGTGATTACGTGAACCTAAATCGGGATTTAATATCACGCGAGATGCTATGTGCCCGATTTATATAAACTTTTTGCCATTTTCATTATACAAGCGTGTTTTTTTTAACTTGTTTTATTTTTGAGGAAAAACAATACGCTTTTCGAATGGATTTTTTTTTTTTTTTTTTTTTTTTTTTTCCAATTTTTAGAGTGCACAATGTAAAATTATATAACTTAAGGCCATATTGAAAAAAAACAAAAACATCGAGACGGAACGTAGTGGAGAAAGAAAAAAAAAACATTGATATCGGTTTTGCATTGAATTAAAAAACACTTTCAACAATATTGTATACGACACACGATATGTAATATTTGCCAATCAAACATTGAGTTAAATGCACAAATAATAGTATCGGGCACTTTATCGAATTCGTGGAATCGAGATTGGTGAATAGATACAAGTGTTTATACCAAATATTGGTGTAAACATCGAGTAACAAATTTTGACGAAATGAAATGGATTCATTTGATAAAACGTGAAAGACGATCAATGGACTGAAGTAAATGGATATAAAGAAAGAAGAAAAAAAGAAACAATACACACCGAACAGCGAATTCACGACAGCAACAGCTCGTAAACATATATTTGTATAGTAATTTTGAAGCAACAGTAAACATAATAATTGCATTAATTTTGACCACAACGTGTCATGCATTGTGTGATGCCCGAAGCTTAAGAAAACTGCATGTTGTCATTTCTTTTCGTAGTTTCGAAACATCACGTCAACACAATATTATCAACAAAATATTTTTTATACGTTATCGTTATACTCTGTATCATTACATTTATTATTTAATCCTATTTTATAACTGATTCCGGAACAGACGTCGTTCAAAAGTTGAAAATTTCACGATGTTTTATATATTTTGCTGTTTAAGGATTTTTTTAAATCACGAATCACCGATTACAGTCGTTTTTTCAACTATTTTTCAATTATTATTTCAATTATTTTGCATAAAAAAAATTAATGAACCATATTACCATATAATATGTTTTTGGCTGATAACTTCACTGATTTCGCGTGGCAAAAAAAAATTTTTTAAAATAAAAACTAGAAAAAGTGCAAAATGTGATAAAGATCCGATTCTAAAAATACAAGTTTTCCTCGTTTATACGTTTGCTGCATTAACAGTAAAGAAGAGACAGAATACCAAATAAGAAAGTTAAAACGCGGATAGATGAACGAAGATAATAGAGTTCATGGTGGATAAACGATAGGCAAGAGAGAATACTTTTGCGGACGAGTGGTAGTGAGCTTGAGAAAGGGAGAAGGGGAAGTTGGAAGGAAAAAGCTCGTCCTGAGCTGTCGCGGTAAACTTTCCATTATCCTGGGATGTAACAACGGTCGCCTCGAGGCGCCAGGAGCGTCTATCCCGGCAAAGTAATTAAAACTTTCGTTTTATTTGCATTATCTCATTGTAAGGCATCGTATATATTGTAATAATGGCGAGTTGTTAATTGCAATTAGGCGCTTACCCGGATTCATCTATACATAGTATTTCTACCTGTAGACCTCTAGTTTTATACCTATTTCACGTTATTCGTACATCAGTCGTTATGCGCAGTGTTCCCGTTTGCTTCCGCGAAACCGACACTTTTGTGCAGGAAAATGGATGCCATAGAATTTAGGGCGAAGCCCGAAAAAAGTTGAATCGGATCGAATGTTCATGTGCATGGAGAACAATTTCCTTTTATATTTGTTTAAGTTTTTTCAATCAAAAACATTTCTAAATATGCATTATTCTCGTCCGAAACCCAACAGTTTTTTAAATGTAGAAATGTCATTTTTGTCTTTTGACCGTACGTTACTTTCAAGATGCTGAACATTGAAACATTCATCGTTTACTTTATATTCATAGGAGTTTGCAAACAACTCGACCAGAAACTGTTCAATTTAACGATTGAAATCTGGTATATCAAGGTTTATATATCTGTATATATATATCTTATAAATATATACGTAGAATCGGTAAGACGTCCGCGAATTAATTGATTATAGAGCGATATTGGTTGGCAGAAGTTCTCGAGCCTTCCCCGATATCAAACAGACGGAGAATTGACTTGGGACAGTTGGGCCAAGATACGAGAGACAAACCCCGATGGACCATAGACGCTCAACTATACAAGTAAAACGAAGAAAATCAATTAAAAGTAGAAAAAAAAAAAAAAAAACGTATTAACGTCAACTCAATCGCGATTTAATTACGAATCATAACGAAGATTGAGCCCCGCGATGGCTTTGAGTTATCAAGTTCCTCTATATACGGACATTTCCTTTGCTTATCAAACTGGCTTAGTATCAACTGGATTTAATCTATCGTCAGTGAAATTTCTATTAAAACCTTTTTTCCCCCTCCCCATTTTTCTTTCATTATCATTAACTTCTTCAATTTAGATATTACGAGGCATGGATTTACGAACATTCATTTCGTGGGTGATGTATGACAAGCGTTCTTCGAATATACATAAATATATATTTTTTGTTTATTCAGTATTAATATATGTAAGTATATTCGTACATCAATATAGATATCAATCCAGACATTAAATGACAACGTGTCGTGTGTCGAGCATTTTTGTTGGTTTTCGTGTTTACTAATTACGGCTTTTGTTTTTTGTTTTTTTTTTTTTTTTTTTTTTTTTTTTTTATCGTTCTCTTAATAACACTCGAACATTTTAAACTTACCTTCTCTCTGCGTGGGGGCCACCGCTGTCATCGGCTGTGGTATAGCCTGAGGAAACTGATGGCCGTAGACGGCGGGATAAGCTGCGACAGTAACAAATAAACCGTGACATCATGATAACGGTACATCGAGACAATTAATATTTCGTTCAACGTGCGATAACCAACGCGCTTTAACGTTTTCAAATTTTTAAGTTGGCGCAAATTTGTCGATACTTCAAAATAATCCCGTCATTGCTTATCATTGGATTTTAGTTTTTTTCCATTATTTCATACAAATCGAAAAGCCAAGTGTTCAGAAATGTAGTGATGGAAAAATTGATATGCTTTTTTTTGCCATTTCCATATTTTTTTGAGATTGACAAGTTTTTAACGGTTTATGTTGGCTTTTTTTCAATCCTCGGAATTTTTCATGAAATGGGACATTGTTTAATCGAGTTTTGATCGATTTATACTTGAGATTCAATTCATGACGAAATCTAACATCGAATTTGCACCAACTACATCACACGATCCGGCATTTTATTAATCATTTAGTCACAGTAATAATGACCACAATTCGAGATAATGATTATTCAACGATTTATTCATCGAGCAAACTAACAACATATTGAGATAAAACAAAATAAATATAAAAAAAGATTGAAAAATAAATAAACATTTACACGATACAATAAGTGTACACGAGCATGCGCACGGAGACAAAGTCGAGTTAAAAAATGGGAAAAAAAAAAAAAAACATTCTCTCTCGGGTGATACTATTTTGTTCAAGGAGTCCTGTTGGAACGTCAAATTTTACGTTTTGCACAATTTTATGTAAAAAGCGGCTGGGGAAAGGGGGAGATAGAGGCAACGGGGCAGGAATTGAGGGGACCAGTAAGCTTTTGAGCGACAACAAGAGTATTCGTAACTCAATGTTATCACAGTGTCCAGTTCTGATCGTAGGCAGATTTAGGGATATATAAACGAGAGAGAGAGAGAGAGAGAGAGAGAGATTCGCGCACGCGTTCTATTTTTGAGAGCTTCGACGGTCATTTATTCGAATTCTCTCTACATTCATTCGGAACTATGAAGCAATATCCATATCTTGTATTTTGGCATATGCTCCTCTCCCGTTCCCCCATCGTTGCCTGCGTCAATTTTCGCGAATAAATCGAATATCGCTGAAAAGTCATCGGATTGCTTTTCGCATACGTGAAACCCTATACAAAAGTATCTTTTATTTCATTGTGAAATTGAATTGGGGGAAAAAAAACAAAAGGAAACAAAAAAACTTATGAAGCGATGGATAAATTTTTCATGCAATATCCTATTTTCCATACGATTTTATTTTCCCGTCGAATTCGTAAAAAAAAAGTCACATTTATAACGGTACAAAGATTAACGATTTATTTCATTTTCTCTTCACCAACTTATTTTCATCCACGTTGGATTATTTATTTAGCTATAGAATCACTCGTATATACGGTTCGTGGGTTAATTTTCCAATTCATCGTCGCCAATTTATCCCACGAAAGTAAAGATAGTCACGCGTGATTTTTTTATTCTCTTAATTTAATAAACGAATATATTTTCAAATAACAACGTGTCGAACCTTTGATCGAAAACACGTTATTTGCGCCTCGTTGAGCAATAATTTACAAGCAACAAAATTATCCCGATACAAAATTAACGTCAATGATGCAATCAGTGGCTCTATTCCATTTGACAATTATTACACGACGGCATTTTTTCATTATTCAATTAACATTCGCGTCGGCTTTTAACGACGAATATTATTGCGATCTCGATATAACGACATTTAAATTGACTCAAAACGACTAAATCTTCTCACATTAAATTTGTAAACGTTGTTTTAAAAATAATAATGATTATTCTCCGAGAAACTCAATTCCGAGAAACGATATTTCAATTTAAATCGTTTCCAGCGGTATATTTGAAACAGTAACAAACACAATTTATATTTTACTCGCGATTCTGTAAATAACGATTGATATCATATCCTCAAAACATAAAAACAATGACTTTAAACAAGCGAAACGGATAATTCAAACGCCCTCGTAACGTTTATACCTCGCGGTGAAAATTTAAGCAGCTTTCATAGTCGCTAAATTGCATCCTCGATGCAATTATGACATTATTCATTATAAACTGATAAATATTTAAAACCGTCACATCCGGAGAAGAGAAGAGGTGCAGAAGCAGGGCGGGGTTGGGTTGAAAGGCTCGATATGATTGATTTCCGTGCATCGAGCTTCCATAGCGATACAGACGCTCGCGGCTATAAACGCGAGCACATCATCCCTCGAATTCTCAACCCTCAAACTCTCCGCTGCCCCGTGCTGCTCGTCAGTTCGTTGCATACGTGGCATGTATATCTCGTAAATACAAAATACATGAGACTCTTCAACAAATTTCCCGACGGAATTAATTATTTTTGGCCAAACATTCGGTTTAATATATTCCGATTTTGTTCTCGTAACTTTACCACGAGTCATGTGCACCCTTGTCTCTGTTCAACCGTCAACGCCAAACGTTTTACGTAAAACACGTGTATATGGAAAATACCGCAAGAGAGGCGTACATTCCAAAAAATTACTCTTTTTAGTCGTTTCACGAATTAAAAAAAAAAAAAGAAAAAAAAAAAACAGCTCAAATACAGTAAAATCGGTAATTACGAAATGAGTGATTGTTAAATGAAATTAAACTACGCGTTTTCGTTGAAGAGAACGTTATTTATTCTTTTTGTTTATTTTTTGTTCTTCAATATATTACACGGTTCAAAGTTTCGATTTAAACGGTCGATATGAATATGAATTTTAATATATAATTGAGTAAAAATTCAATCGAATATCATCCGACGAGGGCACGTGATTTTATAAGAATATTGTACCTACGCAGTTGCAAGAGTAAAATGTTTCGCATAATAGATTCACCGAGCCTAATTTCATTTTCAACATTTAATTATAAAACAATGTATAAATATATTAATAAAATGGTAAAAAGTGCTAACTACGCGTTTAATTAATTTCGATTGCATTTATAAAGAGTAGCAAAAGAATTTTTAATATTCGTTCAATGTGTTCTCGTTACGAAAAATCCGAGGGCCAGGAAGATAGAAAAAAAAAAGGAAAACTAGTCTCTCCGCGGAGACTGCAATGCTCGGCATCGATTGCACTCACCAGCAGCCTTTCGCTAATGGACGAAAAAATAAAGCTGCACGCTGTGTTAGTTAATGAGGCTCTTGTTGGAAAATTTGTGAATCGTCATACCCACTGGGTTTCGTACGGGTGACATTGTATTTTATGCTTCACAAAGCAGGTTCGTTATATTCGTTCTTTCGAAAATCGTAGTTAAATGAACGGTGCATAACACACACCGTCGTTCAACACAATTTGTTATTTATACTATTATTATTGCCATTATAAAGCGAATAAAAATGTATAAGTGTAATAACGAGAAAACCGTATTTATTCGTGTACGTCAAACGAAGCGGATTTTCGTATACATTTTCACGGATGTCAGACCAAAAAAAGATTAATGCGACATATATGCTCGAGGCACATACATAGTTCGTGGGAATGTATAAATATATAGTCATCCACGCGAAGTATACTCGTGAAAAAGCTTCCACACCAAAAACACACACTCCTGGCGGCATTGCATGCTATCACAATCATTCCATGACAAAAATGCATTTAAAAAAAAATCTAAGCAAAAAAAAATACCGGAGACATGGACTCGATAAAGGTTTTTATTTTTATTTTCGTTTTGTCTTTTTTAAATCCATGGCGAATTGGTCATTCGAGAAAAAGCTTGTAATTTGAAAAAACAACGTCCCCACATCAACCCTTTCCTTTATTTTTATTCGATCAAACGTCATTCCCATGAAGTTTTATTAATCTCTCAATATAAAACACGCATATTGAGGTTTTTCTTTATTTTATCACAGCGTTCGGGCGTATATTTCTTCGTTGGCATGATATAATTATATTTATCACTTTATTTTTTCATCTCTATTCTTTTAATATAGATATCTAAGGTCTTGTAAGATATTAATGCGAATACCTATATAAATGATCGAAGACTCACCGACAGCGGAATACGGCTGCATTGTGGAATACGCCGCGTGCTGAAGAGCCTCCCCATTGGTCAGCCCCTGGGCTGGAATGGACAGATGGAGGGTATCTACACTTCAGTAAGCTCAGCTCTTATCAGGGATGAGGGCAGACTTATTCTAAAGTGCCCCGTTGCGTCGTTCGGCCAGTCGAAATGACAAAAAAATTAATACTTGACACAAGAAAACAACATATTTGACGAAGTGGTAGAGCAAAACAAATTTCACACATCGTCAGACACAACGAAGTCTCTAATGTGTTTTCGTTCTCGTATCGTCCAATCAATCACAAGGTTTTTTAAATCGACTTCGCTAGTATTAACTACTTCGCTAGAGCCATACTTTTTTCTGTAAGTGCAATTGACTTCAAATTGACTGAACACGAAATTTTTGTATTCAAATTGAATTTCATCTTCATTTCATCAGGCAAAAAAAAAAAACAATCGGTTAACAAATGTTGAAAAAGTTGTGTAAAATTTTTCAAAGTATTTCCGAGTTTGTCGAATAATTGCGTTGCCGATTTTCATTGTTCTTAAGAAGAAAATACTTTTTTACATCAAAAAGTATACGAAAATCGATTTTTTATTAAAATCTTGTGTTTGTGCAACTAACTGATAATAATTGTTCAGATTTTTTTGACATGTATAAATGTCCTGGAGACCAAGTAGAACCAAAAGTTTCCGTATTTGTTGTTCAGATGGTATAAGGTTGATGATTAGAAAACTGGGCAAAAATGGGTTGAAAAATGTACATTATGCAAAATATTGAGTCGCGTTGGATTTTATTAATAATTATCAAATTATCACGAAATATTTTGTCTCTACTTTCGAAGACGTTACGAAAAAATCTGAAAAATATCAAAACATGAGCTATTTATTGAAAAAGCGTCAATTTTTTTTAGGCTTAATTCAACCCTGCTTCGTATCAAAGTTTATTAACATGATAAATAACGTCCGCTTAACAAGTTTGATGTAAGAAAACACCAAGTTTATTTATAATATGTGAATTGATGAATAATCATCCGCTCATGATAATGGCAAATAATTATTATTCTTTAGAAAAATTAAGAGCAATTGCGGAGCTCACGGTTCTGCTCGGTGAATTTGAGTTTATGATAACAGGAGTTATTGCGCTGGCGCGGTAAGGTGCCAAACGCGGGTGTGCACTTTTATCGCGCATGGCTCAGGAGGAGCCACGATAGAAACTTGACTCATCTATGTATATACATATTATCTATACATATATAGATATATAAATATTAAAAGGTAATAATAATAAAGTCACGTGGATTGGCCGTTTGACGCGCAGGGGCGGCGCTATGCGCCCGAGTTGATACTCACGTGGCGGGTAGGTTTGAGCTATACCGTTTGTATAGACTCCCTGATCCGTTCCTGCTGGCTGACCGTTCGGTGTTTGGGCTCCCATATTGAAATTTGGCATCGTTGGTGATGCCGGAAGCGATGGTATCGCTCCATTAACTGGTTGCCCTGTTCCCGTACCTATGATCAAACCTGATCAGTTACACAGACCGCGGCTGAATTTTTATTGTCCAATCGAAATGTCTTAATCTATTACAATCGTTGATAGTTTTCTACCTGCTTGCCAAAATAATTTTTTCTACTTTACTATTCTCTTGAGATTCGTGCATCGACTTTATTTGACGGAGTCATTTGCTGAGTCAAAAGAATTTAAGGATCTTTATATTTTCTCAAAAAAATTATCCGCTCAATAATTATAAACCGAGTAACGTCAGTTGCTATGTGTTTTGACAATTTGTTTCAAAAATTTCATGAGATCTGCATTTTAAATCAATTTTTTTAGCAATTAAAGTAGAAAACTTCCAAAAAAATACACAGTGAAGAAGCATTTTTTTTCAATTATCAATAACAACAGTATACCTAAATAAATCGAAACAACAATAATTTGAAAAATACATTCACTTTGATTTCCCGTAGAATTGCTTTTCATTGTAGAATATTCTCGGAAAGGTACAAAATGTACAGACAGCAGTAAATGTTATTTTATTTAAATAGGTAACGGTCTATTCAAATTAATTTGGGTTGCTACACAGTGTACAAAGCACTGTAACAACATTAGCACAAATATTAACATAACTGAATTGGAATTGCGGTAAATTTGCAAAGAGAAAACATTTGTGAACTTGTTATCGATGTCGATTATTTGATGAATTTATATGAAAATTTAATGTTTCAATTGAAACGCGATAGGTTATGGGAATCGTTGAATTATCATAAACATTTTTTCTCTCTCTCTCTCTCTCTCTCTGTGTATGCCATTATCGTCACATTTGTGACTTGAGAAATAAAAGCTTGCGGAATAAAGGAATAAAGTAAGAGAATAGAATGAGATTGTTCGAGAGGGAGTAGGCGACGGCATAATGTCGAATAGTCGCGATCATAAGAATAATAGGGTTGCTCATAACGCGAAAGTCGTATTTAGAGTCGATGGAGTAATAGAAAGAGTAAAAAGATATACTCGATAACGATTGAGGATCCGGCTAAGTGAGAGGTAAATTTCAGAGCTCTCATACTTATATACACGTAAATATAAATATATATATGTGTACACATAACCGATAAGTGTGGGAAGCTATTGTACATAATATAACAGTCAAGTGATATAACTATAATACGAAATGCGACAAAGAGGAAAACGAGAAATTGGAGGTTGGGTAAGGTAGACAATATATTCGGTTGCGTGCACATGGATCACCGACCATGAAAGTCGTACACCACCTGAAAATTGCTCCTGAATGTGTGATACATGCACTCATTGACTGGCTCCAGTTTGAAAGACGTAACTCGCTCATTTTTACATCCCAAGAGCAATACGTTACGACCTTTTGTTTCGAAATTGTACGCATGTTACGTTTATTATATTATATATATATATATATATATATATGTATAAATTTATTGTGTATATAGGTGTATAGGAATAAAAGCACTCGCCTTGGGCTAGTGAACGGTAAAAAGAGGTCGTACAGTTCGTTGGGATAAAACCGCGGCAGTAATCTCAAAGCGAAATAAAATATTATTTCCCTATCAAACGGTATTACATTTCGCTTGAAGCTTTCGCGTATACGAGACGTCGAGACCGGAAAATGACTGAAGAGAATGTACAGTTATATTGAGGAGGAAAAAGGAAAAAAAAAATAAAAGAGTAAGGGAGAGAGAGAGAGAGAGAGAGAGAGAGAGAGAGAGAGAGAGAGAGAG
>JACEOJ010009936.1:0-29600 GCA_013761285.1 Campoletis sonorensis
GAGAGAGAGAGAGAGAGAGAGAGAGAGAGAGAGAGAGAGAGAGGGAGAGAGAAAACTGACGGGGTAGGCCGACCGATAGAACAGAGAAAGAACTATTATCGTAAATATATATAATCCTATACATACACCATATTATATACAGCTTGGTATGTACGTACATAAAGCACTCCCTCGCAACGCGCCAACGAACATCGCTTGCTATTAAACCTGTGACGTACACACATATGTACACGTACTGCACAAGGTCCGCACACAATGCTCGCAAACACTTTGCATTCGTAAACATGCGTAAACAACAAACGGTGGTTTCACACCTACCCGGTAACAGAAGCTGGCAGGACACATGTGGCACCCTCGTATGTTATACTTTCGGGACAAAGAGCAACGGAGTGTCAAGAATCTTATTGATACTTTCTCTTAACTGGGAGATGAAGTTTGCTCGAAACATGTTATTGTGGGATGTAGAGCAGTCGATGAAATGTATCAGCAATTTTCATGTGTTTCTAATGTGTTTTGCACGCTTGAGATTCATAAGAAAGTAAGAGTTATTTAATTTTTTGAATTCACTAATAAAATGATATCGCGGTCCTCTATAATTATTCTCGCAGTGGGTATAATTAATCGACGCAGTATCAAAAGCATCCGGTCTTTTCGTTGAGCAATGAAGAAGCTCTCAAATATTGATTCGGGCGGGCAATTATGAGTGGTTTTTCATCACCAATGTCCAAGCACATCGGTGTCTGGTTTTAAATCTTCCCTTTGCTCTCTTCCCTATTTTGCCAACGCGATATATTCCCCTTAATTGCAGATGAATGTTTGCCTTCCTCAAAATTAAACTCTCCGTGGGCTGTGAGTGCGCGCTAGGCGCCCTCCATTGCACAGACTGCTATGGCCAATGGCATTTACGTACAAGTGTGTGCAGAGAAAAAGGCCGTGGTGAAGAACATGGGAGGGTTGGGTATGCTTGTGAGAAGAAAAAACGAGGCTCCAGCATGTGTAAACACACCTTCAAACAGAACACAGACAAAACGAGGGTTGGTAATATGGGAGCATATCCTTTTTTTATATCCTGTATTATCTACCCTAGTAAAAAAAAGGTCCTGGATATAAAAACCGAAGAATCAATAGTTAATTGTTTTTAGTACCGCGCGAAACGACACTTACCAACGAATTAAGGAAAATTTCTAACTTCGTTTTTTCAATGAATTGACTAAATCTCCAACGTGTGTCGTGAACTAGTATTAAAATTAGTATTTGATTGGCATCCTATCTCTCGACCCCTTAAATCACATTGTTTCGTTCCAAGGAAGAAATGAAATTAAAAAAAAAAAACTCATTAACCGATCACTGATGTATAATCCAGTGGTGCGAGGCTTGGTGCTTCTACATCAGCGCTTATACCTTAATAAAGCTACTTTGTCGGTCACACTGTGGCAACTTTTGCGTACCACAGAGTCGTAACATTCCGTGGGATACGATCCTCCTATTAATTCCTCGCGGGGTTCTGTGTGTCTGCTGTACTATATCCCTGCCATAAGGTTATACAACACCCTGGTGCTTTGGATGACAGGGCAGCTTGTACCCCAGTTTCCAGTTTAAAATTATGACTTTCTTCTCTGTTTCTTATGATCTTCGGAGCATAAAGAGTGCGCGAAAGAGAGCTATAGTGTAGGAGAAAATGAGAGAGTTACGTAACCAAGAGGATGCGTTCCTGGTGGCGAGAGAGAAAGAGAGAAAGAGAGAGAGAGAGAGAGAGAGAGAGAGAGAGAGAGAGAAAGATAGAACTTGAGACTTTGAAGGAGAACCAAAGTTATAGACGAAGCGAGTATATGGGGGGAGATTGGAATGGATAGGGTGGAAAACGTGTACGTTGCTTAATATATATGTATATATTGTACAGGTGCTGCGGTGTACCGCTGCCGGATAAATTTAAGTTTGCCCAAGTATATGAATAAAAATATTTATATACATATATATACAGATGATACATGGATGTTGGGTAGGCCACAGAGGAGAGGATTGTAGGGAGTGGCTGGAAAGTAGAAGTACACGTGAAAAAGATGAGACAGAGGTGAAGATTGAGTTTCTTTGAGGTTCCCACCGGTTCATTTTGGCGGCAGTAAATTAACGATTCACGGAGGCATGCATACCTTGTTATATATTCCCTGCTCGATCTCATATTGGCCCCTCAATTTTTGACAACATTTTAACCAATCACTACGAAGCTTGAGCTCTCTCTTTCTCTTCTCAGTTCACAACGTGGTCAGAGCAGGGTTTAGTAGCTTATGCAGTAGCATCGTCTTTCGTTTCATCCCCCTCTTGCCCCTTATTATTTCAAGATTAGGGGATGGCGAAAGAGCTTTGTTGAGTTCCTCATCCCTCGCGGGACAAGATCAATCATTATAAAGACACGTAAAATTCTGACAGGCTTTGCAGGGGGAGGATTGGAGCGAAGAGAAAAAGAATGAAAAATACTCGTGGAAGAGAATATGGTAAAAATCTGTATCAGCTCGCTTCAGCCATCTCTTTACGAAAAAGTTTTGACTCCTTTTTTTTTTTGGATCTTTATTCGTGTTTCAAACGACATCTTCATCCTCGTAAAATGGGGTGACTCGCTCCAAGGGATTTACGATGAGATCGTCTTTTTTTTTTTTTTGTTGACAAACTTTTCGCCCTATTCGGCAAATTGTTGGTCGCAATTAGGAGCTTCCATGAGTTTATAAGTGGACTCAACCTCAGCAACAAAACGATCTAAAACGAGGTTTCGTTGGTCGGATGATTTTGATGGAATTAAATTTAATTAATGGTAATATGAGAGCAAAGTAACAGTGCATTTGAAAAGAAGGACGAAGAGATGATGGACATTACATTCTCCAGAGTATGCGATGGTGCAGATGAAAAAGACGATGAAAAACAGAAGAATCGCTTGAGCCAAAGTCCACCACCTTGGAGTCGAGCAGAAGATTGCTAAGAGTACAGAAGAAGATGAAGGAAGATTATAAGAAGCTGAGTAAGAAAGAGTCGAATATAATACATACGGTCGGACGACCAGAAGTGTTGGTTGAGATTGAGGGTTGGTAGAAATCTCGCTTACTCGAGGTGCCAACTTGCTAGGTGACTCACTAGTTATTTAATTAGCTCCGGAGATTCTCTCGTCGTGCCTCTCGCGGAAATGACACCCCGCCTTTTTCTTTTGGTTACTTTTTGTCAGTTCTCAGACGGCACTTCAAGCACTCCTCTACAAATAACATCCGACGCATATTGCGGCTACCAGTTACTGACTTTTCTCTGGAAACTTCTTATAGCATGTGACCTTTTCGTATACATATTTCCAAGTTACTTTACACTCACAACAAACACACACTGCTGCATGGCCAATACGAATGCACACAAAAACACATTTAATATTTGCTTGTCAACAAGCAAAAGCTCGTAATCCATACAACTTTACCTATTAAAAGACGCAAATGACGCTCTTTTGTTTGCTGACACGAAACATTACGCCGGAGCTAATGTTCTTGGCGAGTCTCCAATGAGCTATCGAGCGAGAAATAAAACGACTTGCTGTAACGAGTAATGACTGTCTGACCAGTAATGTTCACAACTACTTGCACAATTACGCAATTAGAAAGGAAAATAACACGAAGCGTGGTCTGTATTTACAGCCTCACACTCGCTTTAACCCATTTTTTTGCACTATTGCACTTTCCTTCCTACGTGAAGCTCAGTGTACATATTTTTATCGAGGAGACTAGAGAACACTCGACCCCTCGTTGTCGAAGGAATATTATTATTGAGTAGAATAGATGAGCATTGGTGGTTCCCGAGCGACGAAGACGACGAGGAAAGACGTCGAAAACGAATAGATTCCCCAAGGGATGACTCGCGAGCCTATATATCGATTTTCTTTTTTCCTATTTTATTTATATGCATATATATATATATAGTGAGTATTTTGACAAAGTGGAAACTCGATGGTACATTCCCAACGACTACGGCTTACCGAGAGGCTTAACCCGGTGACAGGATGATTGCCGGTATTATCGGAATTACTGAAGAGTGAATTTCTCTTCCCGGCTCTCAGCTTCATCCCCGACCCTGCTTCTCGCCGTAACGAACTAACAATATCGCGGAAATCGTGCGGTATCCGCTTTTGGTGACCCAGCGAATCCTCTCCCCGGACTTTCCTCCGCGAGTCTATTCTACTTTCGATGGCTGTTACAACTGTAAGCTCCTTTTCGGTATTGCCCTGTGTCGCATTCATCCAGCACCAGCTTTGTCCAATTCTCAACCTCAAATTTGGCAACCGGTGTATGAAAAATAGAGGATAATCTGTGCCAGACTACGATTACTTTTGTCGGTACTAATCATTCTTCAACACTGTAATAGGCACGAAATAATTCAATTATCTAGTATCTGCAAATTGCTAATTACTTCGTTCCAAGAAACAAAAACAAAAGCAATAAAAAAACTTAAGTAAATTAAAACAAATGCTTATTAAGAGTGAATCGAATTTACAGAACTTTTGATATAAGGCTGTTATAGATGTTTGCGATGAAAATCTACAGCATGCGCTTGGATGCTTCGATATTCACGGGTATTAACTCCCGAACGCCTTTCCTTGCATAATTCAATGTTAGTTAAATACAGCCCTGAAAGGCGAATGAGAGAGAAAAGGGGCGCGAGTAGTTTTGGGCTGTAATCTAAATGAATTTACGTGGTGCTTTGATCCCCGGTCAAAGGGTTTTGCAAATTAAACGGAAGCCAGGGTGGAAGAGAGGCAGCGATCTTGTTTTATGGCTTTCGCTTTTATTTAATGTTACGTCATCGCCAAGTTTTTAATTTATCAGTGGGAACGGCGGCATCTCCAAATATTCGTAAATTCGGTAAAAGATTGTAAAACCTTACGGGGGGGTTGAAAATAATGTTGGTGGCAGAATTTTAATGTAGTCACGTGGGCTCGATAATAATTTTGCGTTGAAAAGGCGAGGGCTGCATCAACTTGAGAGAGAATCATGAATATAAGCGAGCGAATAATTTTATCGTATTATACATTGCTATGCGAGAAGAGTCACGGGACGCGTAGCCTACTCCAGCTGAATTCATCATTTTGCGAAGAGACGTCACGTTCTTTGCGACATTCCTCTTATGATTCTCGCATTTCTCCTTGTGTTAAACGCTGGCAAACAAGAGGGCATTGCCTGCGAGATTTGACGCATGAAATTCTGAACGTTACGCCCTCAATTGTGCCCACGAAACACATGTATTTATACTCATACATATCTGTATATAAGCCAAGTATATGGACATTTACATTTGTATGTGTGTGTGTATATATATATGTAGTTCACGAGTGCAAGCAACAGCACGCACCTTAACATCCCTCAATTTCCTTTCTCTAATGCGTCTCTTTATTTCTTTCTCACTTTTTCCGTCTCTTCGTGCACAGCCTTACTTTCCCGGATCTTCCTGTTTTGTATTTGGTCGTGTCTGCATTATAATGGCATTACGTGTCCTCGTATTACATCCCGACGTCACGAGAGATCCGAGCAAAGAGTTGGTATAGCGCGAGTTGGAAAACTCGGGACACCATGCTCCATCTTGGAGCTGATGTATACCGCTGTGCACATCAACCCTCGTCTTTTCTCCTTTTCGTATTCGCTCTCACGTACACTCTTATTTGTTTCGTCCTCGAATTCAACAGCCGTATGTTCCGGACAAATTCAGTCTCGAGAGGTTCGTCGATATTTCATCCAAGAGGGGTGTAGCCCGAAGTTGTAGTAGTGGAATCGTAGCGACAGTGAAGTTTCTATATACACATTAAAGTAGTAGTGGTACGTTTACCGAAGCAACCCCCTACCCTCGACGCACGAAGCTCTTATTTCAATCTCTGAAATGACGTCGACGTCTTTTGCAAGACACACACACACACACACACACACACACACACGTGTTCTATAGATATGTGGTATAAGAGAGGGCGTGCGTTACTGTAGGATCGAATAACTTTCACGTTCGCTGATCTTGCGAGCATATGGTGCATGACCGGGAGTTTTTCAGGGAAAAAGGCCACAAACAATCAGATACATACACACATAGATAAATACATAACTTATAAACGTACATATATGTTTGGTGCTTGGAGAAAGAGACTGGGAGTTTCTGACCTCGCCACTCGCGACAAGTGGATGAGAAAAATATGAAGAGGGCAACAACGGAAACTCAACATTTCAGTATCTCCTTGTTCCCGCGTAATTCTGCTCTCCCGGACCTTTCGAGAGCTGTCCCCAGAACACTCCTTTTTTCATCCCGGGGGTTCTTCACATCCGCACACTGGTCTCATTGTCCATGTCGTTCGTTTCGGACAATGCTCGCACAGCGTCATGCTTTCTTTTTTGCTTTTTCTTTCTTCGCTTCTTCTCCGAAAGCACTTCGTGGTGTAAGCTTTTCCTGAGGTCTTCTACTGCCTCCTATTTTTCCATACCACATTGGACTGCTCCCCTTGTTGAATTTACATCCGAATTCTGAACCACACACGAGTCTCTCTTCACCCATGTTGACCATTCCATGTATATAAATATATAAATGTGCACTTGCATTCACGAAGCTTGTATCTTGCGCTGCTCGCTGCCTTCGTTCCTCGACAAAAATGAACCCAAGCTCCTTTCATATAATTTCGCTTTTTCAGTCGGTCCTTCGCCCGCTGCAACTCCATCACTTGCATACAAATATTTTCAATCAATCTATACCACACGAGATTTGAAACAAGCTGAGCCCGAATGTTGTGTAACTTTGCCAGCTTCTTTAATCCTTTTTATTCCACGTATCTTCACATGCACATATTTTTTTTGTGTGTCGAATTGTTGTATATTCGTATAAAGTTGTGCGTAATACTGATACAAAAATATATATAATGTTCTAGGTTGACGATAAACTAGAAGCATGGAAAAACTATTCTCGTTATACCTAAAGGTTCTCTTTCGATGAGACTTCTAGGGAGATTAAAAAAACGTATGGGCTACATGCTACAATATATAATATAGGAGGGTGGGTTGCCATGGAGTCAACAGAGGGACAGACATCAGCAAAAAGTTAGGCACATAGGGGCACATATCTTCCCTAATTCGCCCTCGTCATATGACGACTGAAGAACTTTCATGTTTTCCGAACGATATTCAGCTCGTTAGGCAACGATGCGTCCATGCCACTTAATAAAGCGTACCTCCATCGCACAAATTCAACGTTTGAATTGGTTGGCCCTACGGATATAGCAGCCTAATTAGTTGAATTCA
Organism: Campoletis sonorensis; assembly: GCA_013761285.1. NCBI lineage: Eukaryota > Metazoa > Arthropoda > Insecta > Hymenoptera > Ichneumonidae > Campoletis > Campoletis sonorensis. Next base: position 7,293 of record JACEOJ010009936.1, read on the forward strand.
TTCATGCCGCTTGGGCACGAACACGAGCTTCAATGCACATTTGAATTTTTCTGTATAGACTCTTATTTCTTTATGTTCCTGAACTTGACACAATAATGAGGCCCCAGTCAACTGCTTGGTCGATATTCTTGACATGCTATTACCTCTTATCGTCATATACTGAAATATGGGTCTATTAAACTTTGCTCCACTTCAGGTAAGAAATGTTATTCGAACACTTTAATTCTCACGAGTTCATTTCGAGACATCACTTAGAAAATACTTCAGAATATTCGTATGTGAAATCCTAGCGATATTTTTATTTGAATGCAGCAGACAATAAACTCGCGACTGAAAACAAATGATATGAAGGGTCTGTCAAGAATTTCGTCCAAGAATTCACTCAATTATTAAATCGATAAATAATTGAGAGGCGAATCGTTGTGGCGATAGAATATGTTGTCGACGAATACTATATTAGCTACGTCGTCAGCGGCAAGACAGAGGTGTACGAACCTGCTGATGGGAAGGAATATAGCGAGAACTTGTGGAGTTTCTATGGAATGATTAAATCTAATTAACGTTCGGGGGACTGCGAGTGTAGTGGAATATAGCTGACGGTGGATAAGTCGGCTATACCTCATATATATCGTGTGTTAAGGTATTCACGAGATATGAGAAGTTCGAGGGTGCAAGTACGACGACATGGACGTCGGAGCAGCTGTTTGTCCGGCCACATATCATTGGATCTAATGTCCGCTCGAGCTTGCACTTCATCACAACAACGTGACCACCTTCAGTTCTCTATTCCTACCGCTTCACTACTGTCTATTCGGCGATCCACTTATTTTTACGCGTTATTTTGTTATTTTCATTATGACAGCGAGCGGGTCTATCCACGAGGGGGTTCTCGTGCGTCATGCTCTTTTATTTTCTTCCTCTTATTTCTGCTTAATTTCTCCCTGAGGTGCAAACAACAAAAAGAGCCCAACGTAATGTGTGAATACACGCGTGGATGTGTGTGTCATACATTTAATCATCGGCCTGTTAACACACTAATACGATAGTAATAAAAAAAACCTTCGCGATTCTCCGGCTCTCGCTAATGTGCCAAAGTTTGTCCGAGAGAGTAGTGGGCGGGTTGATACCTTTTTTTTCTCTACATACTCTTTCTTCGGAGCGTTTTTCTTCGCTCGACATTGTATGTTTGTTGATGACGCGATGCGCCTACAACCTTGCGAGACGGATCAAATTACTGGACTCGCGATCAACAAACACTCGTACATACGCGAACAGTTACCTTTCATATATATTATGGCCTCACCTTCACAAACTCGCTTTGTTATCGATTCGTTGGACAAGCAAAATGGCAGGCTTTAATATACCTGAGCTACGACGGCAATGAAGAACAACGGACGATGACGATGAGAACGAGAAAGTATGTTAGCATTTCAGCAGCAATACATCTACATGTATATACACAGATATATACATATATAAATATATATATATATATATATGTGTGTGTGTATTTATATAACCGGAGAGCGCTGGGTAGGTTGAGCCACGCGATATAAACTTGGACATGTTTGTCAAGCGATCAAATATACGAGTGGAAAGACTGGTGAAGAGGAGTGGAACTTATCGATTTTTTCCAAACCCACCCCCCATGACCGGCCCCATCCCATATTTCTATATATATCCACGTATAGGGGTGTATATAAACGTATTATTTCTCGGCTCTCATTCCCTTCCCACGTTTTCATCTACGTTTAGCGCTAAGTCGCTCCTACACAAAGCGCTTTTCGAATATTTTATGAGGCTGAACCCCTGTTAGAGGCAATCTTAAGTCTCTAAATTTGTTGCTTCTTTCATTGTCCAGGCTTTTCACTTCAGCCATACGTACAAGCCGGAACATCGGTTGAAAGAATCTTACTTAAATGTAAGACACACAAGGAGAGAGAAATTGGGAAACGAGAGAAGCAGAAGTGATCGTGAAAGAGGGTGTATGAGCAGTCAAACTTTCGGGATATCTGAGCAAGAAAATGGGTAGAAAAGTCTTCTTATTTCCAGAGCCCAGAGAGACCGTTGAGATCGCTGAGTGCATTCGATAAAAATCTTGAGAACGTTCGCCGCACTCGCTTTCGTCCGCTTTTATTCTCGTACTCTCGGCGTTCATCGCTCTCGAAAGGACTCTGTCGGGGATTCCGTCGACGCGATGGTCCGCCGGGCACGCTGTCGATGAAAGAGGAGTAAAAGCAACCCCTGTAGAAGACGTGGGTAAAGTGACGGGAAAAACCTGCTTGAATTCCTCGCCCTCGAGTTCTTAAAGAGAAAGAGAAATAGAGAGCGAGAGAGAGAGAGAGAGAGAGAGAGAGAGAGAGAGAGAAAGAGACAGAGAGACTCGCTTTGCAATTAAATTTTTTCCCTTACACTCCTGGCAAACGGTAGAGAGCGACAAGCCGAGGCGAGGGAAGAAAAGAAGATCGCTTTCGCGCAATCTTTTTGTAATGGGACGCAGGCCGAGGAAGGATAGTGGTTGTGGGTAGGCCAAAAAAGTAAACTCGTGTAACAGAAAAAAAGAGAGAGATAAAAAAAAAACGACCTATGCGTGGATTGAAGATAATGTGAAGACTTCGCTTTTGCAACGATAAAGTTTTACTTGGACTATTATCCGAGATAATGAGAGAATTCTCTCTTCAACGTACCCTATCGGTCTTCGTCCAACGTTGTATAAATGACTCTGGATTTCTTTTTTTTTCTTTTTTAATACGCGATATTGATCAGAGAGTAGCCGTGCGAGAGGCTGGATGAGGGTCTTCTCCCGCTCTTCCCTTCCCTTCACCCTATATCACCACTTTGATGGAAACCCTACTCATAGGCATCTCATCGTGGAACACTCGAACGCGCCATCGATGTAGAAGCCCATGAGGAGGGTTGAGCTTTCGCCCGAGAGTTAGGAGACCAACGTTGCCAACCCTTGGACGATCGGTGTCGATTGCGTGGTCTACAAACATCGGCACTTCAGGGATCAGTCAAGGACTACACATACTAAAGCGTCGTTGTCTTCTGCTACCCCGTATTACCAAAGAACTTCGGCTCCTAACTCAGCCAATAGCTGTTCAATTGCCAACATACTGGACCGTTTATACTGCACGAGGAACGCAATAAAACCCCACAGATACCTTATCCGATCATACTTGAGCAGCTACAGGGAGGAAGACGAAGGAAAGTGGCAGCAGGGATGCTTGATTCTAAGAGTTGTGCAGGCTCGCGAGATCTTTCTATCGTATAATTTCACGACCTAATTCCCTTCAGTACCATAGTTTCTTTCCCCACAAAATGGCAAATACACTCATACGTTTGACACGGAGCTCGCGGGCCAACCGAATCGTCGACGTGCCGAACACCGTTTTAATTTCATGAAGCGTACCAAGTGCACAGCGTGCCAACAGCCGAAGCTCAAAAACGATTTGTTGTGTTTAGACACCCTGAATTTTATTTAGGGTTTTTTTTCACAGGCACACCCTGGAACACAACGTTCTTCAGACTCTGCAGCGATGGCTTTAAATAATAAAATACATAATTAAATTGCGTTGATGAGCACTTAGTAGAAAAAATACTCATGAATATCTCATTTTGACTGTTTCAGGTTGCGCATTTGTTAAATTCTCGTCACATCAGGAAGCATTGGCGGCAATCAACTCTCTTCACGGTAGTCAGACTATGCCAGTGAGTACTAGCGTTGATATTTCAACAATTTTATTCAATATACATTGAAAAAGAAAAAAAATTATACAAAATTCTGATACACGATGAACACTGTACCAACCGTTTCGTAGTTCTGTTCGAAATTTTCAGTTCGAACTTCATGGTTCGATCAATTATTCTGGATAAGGATCTTTCCAACCATTTTTTTAATCAAAAAAAGAATAAAATAGATAAACTGCGGAAACAGTTGCATAATGGTCTCTTCCAAATCGTGATATTTTGAACATTTTATCCACGGGAGCCACAAGCAGCATCAGCATGATTGCTCACCGTTCTCACAGCAGCGCAAAGATAAGACGACGACCCCCTAGGGTAGGCTTTCGGTTTAATAATTTTTTCCACCACGTCACGCGCGGTAGAGTGAATTCGTAGAGTCAGAGCAATGAAGCAGTTACAGTTTCCGAGGCCACTGAAGGGTGTACTTTCCATGGAATTGTGTCTGACGTCGCAGACAGCTCTCTGCTGTCCTCTGTACGAAGCTTGATGGTTAGATCGCAAGAACGAGAGGCGTGGGGCTTCTCATCGCGAGAGAGACCTCACCAGAATATCCCACGGGTCGTCACATTGTTATATACATATATATATATATGTATATAATACACAGTAAGCCACAGAGAGTAGGAGCGGCAAACACCCCAGTAATGACTGGCCAAACACAAATCTGCATAACACTTGGCCGAGATGGGGAAAGAGACAGCGCGCGTGAAGAACACAACCCAGAGAAAAGGGTGGAAGGGTCGAAAGCTACGACGCCCGCTGGGAGTAAAGGAAACAGAGTAAAATGGCGTCAGCAATGGGGGTGGAGAGAGAAATGGGCAGAGGGTTTATAGCGGTCTCTTCGTCAGCTATGTGTATGGGCTTTTCTAGTCGAAAAATTACCCAAGTTCATGAGCCTGATAAATTTTTATCACGCCGCTTAATTTTCGAGAACTTTTTAAAGCGAATTTTCCTGGAAAAATCGGTCTTTCATTTTGCAGCAGACTTTCATGAAAGAATATATTATTCATTTTTGTTGACGTTGTTTTTTTTTTTTTTTTCTGTAATGGAAGCGAACACTTCTTCTTCCAAAACTTCGAACCCGGTGATTAAAACAACTGACTAATATTCGAAACGCGTTTTCACATGCCTTCTATTTTTTTATTAACAATTATTTTAACTTCCAGTTATCGTAAAAAAAGAAATAAAAAATAACGAGAATTATTGGTTTTGAAATTTGTTGGTTGCTCAGAAAAAACAGCTGAAAGATTTCAATGGCGATTAGTTGAAAACTAATTAAAGAATTTAAATAACGCGCCAACAATATCCAAATAATGTGACTTCAATAGTAGTAGGTTTTTTTTTCAAGCTTCCAACTTTGAATAATTTTTTAGTATTTTTCCATGTTTCCAAAAGAAAAAAAAACTCAAATCGATGTATTATCATTATTTATTATCGATGTCAATTTGCAAAAAGGCTTGAAAACGTCAGATAAAAATGAAAGAAATGACGTAAGAATTCCTTCGAGTTGACGCTAAGAGAAAATAAGATTTCGGAGAAATATAAAATGGTCAGAGTAACAAAGTGGAAAAATCGTGATGAAATGTCCCATATAGACATATATATCTTCGTTTTCACGACTCTACCATCTACTCTGCCGACCCTGCCGCTGATGTACCCGTCGAAGCTTTCAAACTTTCTTTGGGTTTATAGGGGGGCCAAATAGAGAATCAAAGAGAGAGAATGAAGGAGAAAGAGAGTGTGAGAGGAGGTGAGAGCGGGAGAGAGATAGAGAGAGAGAGAGAGAGAGAGAGAGAGAGACAGGGAGAGAGTTAGGAACTCGGAGAATTTCTGTCAGTTATAATTGAATTGTCAGCAGACTCTCGTGGTGTCACCTCGAATTTCACCTGGACGATCGGTGTTGGTATAGCCAGACCTCTTGGCCACAGAAAATCGGCAAGTCTTGGTCCTCTGGGAAGTAGAAGATGAAACGGTATGAAACGTAGAATTGCGAAAGTTTGCGGATGCTCTTATTGGCATTTTCCAAGGGTAAACCTCCCATTCGTGGCAATTCCATCTAAAAGGAAGTGCCACCAGAGTACACCATAGCAATAGTTCGTTTGCCCTTGATGCTATCTATTCAAAGGTCCTCTCTTCTACAATGAATTAGTACAAGCTCTTTTATCTTCACGCACACATACATATATATTCGTTTCATTAAACATCTTGTCAAATGACATGAATGGAGAATAATGTAAACGTTGTGAGGTCGCACTGGCCAACAGAGGGGTTAACGCAGAACACGAAAAAGAGCTTTTCTCTTCGCTGCTGTACAGTCAGTGTGTTTAATACCAACACTGCGGCTCTTTTAATCCAATAACACGTACATTTCCTGGCAAAAGAGAACGTCGCCACGAAAAGTCTGTCGTAGCTGTGCGATGGCAAGTTGAAAGAGAGGAGAGGGGTAGACGGGCTCTGTAAAAGCAAAAGAGGAACCGCACTCGTCTTGCCGCAAAATCCTCACTATACCAGGAGGAACATTTGCGTAAAAGGTTCGCGGTAGATGTTGCCATGGAGACTCTCCGGTGAAGCTCTCTACTCGCTGGCTAGTTTCACTCAATGGCAAATAGAAAACGGTGCTTCAATGATGCAGTCTATATGCACACATAGCCACACACTCAGTGTTTTCAAATCAAATATAATTTTTTTTTTCCAAGCAAATGAAAGTTTATAGTTACTTTTCCAAAGACATCTCTCCGGGCAACGAATCATTTGGTTGCCAGAGAAACTTGGATGTATCGTCGTCATGAAATATCAACTAAAATATAAACATTCGATTGTAATCGCTTCGAAAACATTGTTTCCAAAAATTGTGGGGATCAACTGTAAGGGACAAAGCTGCATGGTCAGATGAATAATGGAATTTGGTATCGTTCAAGTCATAAAAGTAACAAGAGCAAACTGAGGTTGCCGGAAGCGGGTTGAAAAAGAAGGGAGAAGGGTGGTCGACATTTCAGCGTGGATTTCGACGTGGTGATCTCCGTCTTCATATCCAGGGTGAAACGTGGGTTGTGTAACGTGGGCCGATAGGGAGGGAAAGAGAAGGGCTACGTCAATCACGGGGAAGGTTCCTCGTTAAGCCGCCGAAAGATTGAATGGGGTCTCGTAACGAGCTTAGCAGGCGCCCAGTACTTTTCCCTTCCTCTTCTTATTTCTCATTCACTTCTACCTCGCTCTCTCTCTCTCTTTCTCTCTCTCCCTCACTCTCACTCTTGTTCTCTCCTTCACCCTCCCCGTCTCTAACCTAAGCTTCTACAACGTCATTGGTTCCAGTAAGACTTTTCGTTATAACGTGTGAGAAGGATAGAGTCCTGCTGCACACCAGTTTCCCCGCTTCGATACAGAACTGCCGGAGGGTAATTCGATTTGGTCGTGTTCGCTAACCCACCCTCCGGCTTTTCTCGTTTCTCTCGGCATACCACCATTTCTCTCCTCTTCACCTTCGTGTATACCATACAGCTTACCAATATACCTACCCTGCTCCTTTCCTGTCTCTGTTCGCTCTCGACGTCAGGCATCATGAGTAACATCTCGCCAACTCTATCCAGCACGAGCGATCTCGGGCACGTCGCCCAGGAAACTGCATTACATATACGAGAGACATCTCGCGACTTATACCTACGAAATGAGATATTGATTTGCAATCTGATACGTGTGGCTCTTTTAATACGAGTCACGGATGGGATCCGTCCTACGCCATATTCCCGGGGTAAATACGTGAATGTAGGCATCGATGCTATTTCCAGAATAAAATCCAGAGGCTAGCTGGTACGATTTACTCACTGATAAAAAGATAAAGATTATGATAAGAACTGAAGAACGAAGATTCAACCAGAAAAAAAGCGCGAATTACTGAACATTTTAATCGAGAGAAATTTTTGAAAGCGAATCTCCGACACATGGTAACGTTTCGAAAGCTCTCAAGTGTCCTGCTTTAATGACGGATATCTCTCTGTTCCAACCTCAAAATGTTTGCGTGTATTTCATCCAAAGCCATTCAAGTGCCATTCGCCTATTATTAATCTCTCTATAGCTGCTCTGCTTGTTTTGAGATTTCGCAAAGGGGTAGATGAATGATCCAGGAACATTGAGTATGTACGAGGGGTTGGGTTTTTATGTATGTATTGCGGTAGGGAACACCAATGGAAACAACACATTCGTGTATGCTTACGTGGTTAGTTGATGTACATATACGTGAAACGTATAACGAATAGCCGCATTCATGTATTAGGGCGATTAAAGCGGTGACGACACAGAAAAAGAACGAGGGAGGCTGAGAAAGAGAGTAAAAATTGAAAGGGTGAACATACAGTACGAGACTTGGACGTCTTTGGCGTTGGATGGGGTAAAGTTCGAAGTACGGATGAAAACACGTATACATATACTTTAAAGTGAAGGACGTAAACTCTGTGTCTCTTTCTCAATCTCGAGTGGTCGGAACTTGGAGCGGAAAACGTTCGAGCCCTCATGCGTAATCCGAAAGGCCTCTTGTTATGATTAAGGCCTGTTAGAGCGAGGGTTAAACGTATTGTATACGACTTCGCGAAGTCCTATGCTAAAGCTTTCGATGATATATAGGTTGGTACGAAATAGTTATGAGCATCTCTCCTCGTTGAGGAGCATTCACCGAGTGCCTCCTCGAGAACTCGACTCTTCTCATATTCCCTTCGTCTCATGTCGGGAACAAGATGAGCTACGAAAACCTCGTACTCCACCTGCGCACTCCATCAAGTACGACCTGCATGTGTTGAGTACCACTTTGCCAAATGTATCCTTACATATGTTTTTTGTTGTTTTTTTTTCGTTTTTTTTTCGTTTTTTTTCGTTTTTTTTCGTTGTACCTGTAAATGTAACGTAAATTCGGGGACCGTCAGTATACATAAGTGAAAATATATTTTTCTATCATTAAGATCTTGAGCAATATGGACGAACACAATTTTGCTAAATATATTTATGAATGTTTTTGAGCTCACCATTAAGGCTCTTTCGACAGAGACGATAAATCACGCGGTTGAAGACAAACGCTATGATAAAATTTGCATAATAATTGAATTTTAGGTTATAATTTTCGATTTAATGGTGGCTGTACATGAAGAATTGAGAGTTGAAGTTACCATTTGATTTTCGACTGGTTGATGGAAGTAAATTATCCGGTTTAATGTATAAATCAAATTTGTATTCACGAAGATTGATCAAAAATAGTCGTTAGCATTAAAGTTCATAGGAAAAATCAATTGGCTTTGGAAAATTGCAGACTGTGCACTTGACGAGAGTAAAGAGTATTTCGTCAGCTATATATTTGAGAATGACGGTCCTCGGTCGTATACTGCGAGAGAAAATTGAGTGAACGAGTTGGCGCTATATGTGCATTTATGTGTATACGAGTGAAGTAATAGAAAGCACCCTTCAACACAGCAGGCTGTAGGGTGTTATATGCGTCACGAGGATGGTATGCGACCACGTCGAATAGGGGAAAACGCAGTTACACCTTTTCCCCACAAAAGCCGCGTGACATTTCTTGTCACGCTCGGCGTCAACCTTCCTTTTTCGCCCGGGCGTTCCCGGACGTATAGCGCACATAACAGGAAGGGTTTACCACCCTCGAGTTTACTTCTTCCGTAAACCTTGTACACTCATGCATATATATATCTATACATATATTATATTATGTTTGAAGGCTCGGGACTGCCTCGAATGTGAGGAATAAAAAGTCAACATGACTCGGTACAGTGATAACAATACAAATATTATATTGATACAAACTGAATATATTTGAAAAAAAAAAAATGGTGAAACGTCAGTTCTGCCCCGTAAGAGTAGGGCAGTCTCATTGGGTGCGTGTAAATAATCAACTGCGTTTATGTTGAGCTCTAAAGTCATTTTACGGACGAACCAATATTTACGCATGAATAACAATACCTTCATTGAAAATTTATAATTTTCAATAGAGACTACAACAATCAGCCTGTAAAAAGGAAAAAGTTATTTGAAAATTCTTGAGATCTTAAAGACGGTAAAATTTTGGAGTCTGCGATAGACGAACGGAAATGCCACTAAATAATAGGTGCATGGGCTTATCGACACTCATGAAATTTTGTAAATCTCATATCACAGCTATTCTGTGACAATAAAGTCACGAGTACGACCACAAACGTAAATTCAAACGAAGAATAGAGCTGCGGACGTTTCACACTTTGCACCAACGTTTATGTGCCTTTTTTTAAAATCATTTGCTTGCTCTTTTGTCAGGTTTCTCATCCAAAGAGTTTACCTCTTCTCGCTTTAACTATAGGTGCACAGACTTGTGTGGAACAAGGGACTGCTGCCACCGGAAATTAAAGCTCACCCTTGTACGAAGGGCCCTTTTATTTTTTAGCACTCTCTTCCTTTGTCCTTGTCGTTCTTTCTCTTGTTAAGCTTTTGCTAAAAGTACTTGTGAAGTGTTCTCTTCGGTAAAATCAGCCACGTGAGAGAATCGTTTCTGTGTTTGCTTGCGGGAGGTGGCGATGAAAAGGAATGGAAATGACGGAAAAAACAGGACTCTTTGTGCGTCTGCTCTTTGAAGCCCTCGTAACTACCATATTTTTGCAATAGACATGCTTCATTACAAACTTCAACGTCGTGTGAGTTGAATACAAATTAATAAAAATGAATACACGCGTGATATGTGAATTTTTCTCATTTTCTGAAATACTTTTTCATGAGAGACAGTTATTTTATTCGATTTATTCACTGATTGATTTTTGCTGAAAAAATGTTAAACCGCCCCATGTTAGTGTGCGTATACGCTTTCGACAAAGGTGTAAAAAAGTGGAGAAATGAAGAAAACAGTATCAACCAAGAAGATAATGACTAAAGTTCGAAAAGGATAAGTTTTTGCCCCCAAAGAAAAAAGCGAGAGTCTCTCGTTTTCTTTGATCGAAAGGTGTGACACGAGTGATTAAGAGGCCTCAAAGTTTTAGCTTCTTCGGTCTTAGAGGAACTCCGAGTTTTTGGATGTCGAATTGAAGTTTCTTCATTCTCTTCTCGAAACACGTATCTGGAAAATATCTCCGCCATATTTAAAGTTGCGCAAGAAGATTTATCTAGTCAAATTTCCATTGGGTGTGAATATATAGAAAATGTATCGTGAGAGAGAGAGAGAGAGTGAGTGAGTGAGAGAGAAAATTACGTCACCGAATGTTTGTTCTTTCTTTGGCTCAACCTCCCCCCCCTTCCTCCCTCCTCCTTCGGGAAAGGAAATTGTCTCCGCATTAGCGGAGGCTTCGGAAAGGGGAAACTGCTTCCAACATTTAATTAAAGACATTCCCTGAGTAATTCCTTGCCAACTCGTAATTGCATCGCTTTTATCCTTGGCACTACCCAGTACAACTGTTACTTGTTTGGCGACGACCCCGCAGAAACACTACGGCCTCCTGCGTATCGAGAGTCAGAGCTAGAGAAACCGAGACAGAGAAAAGTGAAGAAAAACAGAGAGAAATGATGAGAGGAAAAGAGAGGAGAAGAGAAAGATCTTGCATCGTGTATATAGCTGTACAGGAGGCTAAACTTATATAAACGGAGGTGGTGCGAACTCCAGCGTCAGAGAAGAAGAGGAGAAAACTGTATAGAAGCAGTGAAGCATAGAAGAAGACAGAAAGCGAGAGAGAGAGAGAGAGAGAGACCGCGAGAAGTCTATAAGCTCGACTTGCGCCCCTAAGCATCTCCCGAAGCGAATAAAAGTTGCTCTTACCCTCCTCCATCTGGCTTCTTTACTTTGCGATACATTACACGCCCCATCTACCCACAGAGGTTACACAAAATTGCTTTACCTCTTTGTAATGATTTTATAATCTTCTCATTTTATTCCGAAGGGATACGTCGCCTTCGTTGGACGTTTCATATCTAACGAGAAATTCACTTCTATTATACTTTCAACAAGGGTGATCAAAAGGTGTCGTTGCGTGAAATTGGATAGAAGGATCATGATAGATTTGTTAAGTTTTCACTTTGAGTCCGACTAAATGGTAAATTGATTAAACCGACAAAAATTTTAACCATAGAAAAATCATTTTTTTTCCATCTTCATTTCACGATATAGAATATATGATACAATTTAAATTACAGAAATATCATTGTCTGTCAAGTGCATGGAAGCTCAATAATTAACGCAAATAAGTTATTGTCAAACATGGTGCAGGATTATTTTGCGATTTATAGACGAAAATTCACTGATGTACAGATTTTACGATGTTGAAGTTTCCATCGTGGGAATGAAATATTATATTTTTTTTTTCAACAGAGCTCATGATTCTCACTCAATATTTGGTCCGTACAACAAATGGATCTCTTTATAGAATCCATACACAGAACCGGTACAAAAATTGTCATGGTTTTTGAATTTGAACAAAAAATTCACAGAATAAATATTTTCCGTTGGAACCCAACGTTGCGAACTTCAGTTTCATCAGATTTTGACCACATACTGTACACTTTTCAGATGATCTGAAAGGGAAATGTGGCGTGAATTTCGTAGATAGCCACGTTACCCGTAATCCCATAGTGCTTCGTTTCCCCTCAGAATGTTACCATAGTCTATGTTTTCCAGTTAGAACTACTATACAAGTAGTGTACTTCCGTTGAAATTAAGGAACGTCTCGGGATTGGCAAGTGTGATGGCGCGTGTGGGCTAAAGCGTTATACACGAACCGCCTCCAATCAACGAGTAATTGCTTAATTCCGTTGGACGCAAGCCTAGAGCTTCAAGTATCTCGGTTCTCGCATTATTGTATACAGCAGCAAGGATGCACCACCACCTTCAATGCACCGCACTGAGGAATTCCTATTTCCTTTGACCTATACCCTATGCCAACTATTTGCTTGGAAATGGAACGGCTGGACTCGTACGATTGAGCGTTTAAAATAATGCCAGTGGCGTCCTTATGGACCTCAGCAGCCACTGTGTTCATTTTGCCTTACATTTCACGTGAGAACGTTCGATCCTGGCTTAGACTTTCATTGGAACACGCCTCGTAACTAATTGACGAACAGCCTGGCATTGAGCGGCTTGGCATTGATGCTCTTTGAAAAAAGAGAAGTCAATCAGACCATATCAGAAAGCAAGAAGGGGACAGGTACGAAAAAAAAGAGAGAAAGAGAGCAAAAAACGACTCCATTTTCTTCGTTCAATCTATTACGAGGTCTTCCGTAAAGAATTTGTCTGATAAATAGCGCCCTTTCCACTTTCCCGATATCCCTCGGCAACGCAGTAGTCTTCTTTTTTACTTACGTCAAAAGCGGCAAAGAGAAGATCTATTTTTTCTGTATCGAGTCGGGAGTGACTGTATTTGGTCAAAAAAAAAAGGTTAAACTTTAATTTTTAAGTCGTAAACGACAGTGAATCGTACTATCTTTTGGAAAATAATGTTTGTATCAAAAAATCAGTGAATGCTGCCTCATTATTCAATCTCCAATGTTATTGGAAGAGCAGATGAACATTTTTCGATTTCAAACTCTCATCAATGTACCGTCAATAATGTAAAAAGCTTCTTTTTTTTAACTGTCAATAAAAAATTAAAAGTTGCCTAACGTTGTGTTTCACGACTGATTAGAATAAAAAGAAGTAAATCAGGGACGTAAATAGACAACAACAAAAAAGTACGTTTGCGTCGTAAATATACATTTCATCAACCCAGTACCCTTTAAAGGTTTATACGATGAGTTAACACTCTTCTGATAGCATTTTTTTTACTGCGTACACTGAGTTGGTATAAACGGGGGTAGTTACAGGGGGAAAAACGTTGCTGGTTTATTTCCGGAGTTACGTACTCGTTAAGGCATCGACAGTAAACTCATGTAGGTCGGTGACCCATCAAGCTTTCCATCACATGCTGAAGCGTTATTCCAACTTGCCTTTTTGTCGTTCCAGCTTTGTTTTTTTGTTTTTTTTTTTCTTGCCTACATCGGACCCTCGCTCTTGCATTCCCGTTTTCTAGCTGTAACATTATCGATCTCGCAATATCGTTATTTTTTGAGTGTGCTCTCCTTTTTTTCCTAATTTCTGAAAAGCATGCTTTGCCGAGAGGCCCCATGCGCGCGAACAGTTTGCAACTTTTCTCGATGTCGATTTTTTTTTCGTGGACAAGTTTATTAATTATATTCACCGGTATTATTCAATAACGCTCCTCTCATTTACAAAATAAAATAATATAATATCTTTCAATGAAGTTTAAAAGAAAAAATAAAAATAAACCGTTGTGCTAATTAGAATGAAAAAGTCGTTCTTATTAGGTTGTACATTGCTATGAATTTTTTTTTCTTTTTCCAAAATATTACTCATTCAAGGAAGACATAAAAAATGAAAAAAAAAAAAAAAAACTTGTACGATGTGTTGTCTCAAGGCTACAGTATAAACGAGGAGCGCCATTATTTGCTAGCTTAGAAACGAGATATAATGTTATCAAGGTAATTGCACGTTAGTTTGCCGGGCTCGGTGAAGAAGTGGGAGAGAAGAAGGCGAGGAGGAGAAGCTCGGTAATTCAAAAACATGCGCTATTATCGTGGAGAAAACGAAGAGCTACATTGAGAGGGTTTCTCTCTTGAGGAAGCAGCAGCTCCAAGACCTCTTCACAACACCGTTTTGCCCCGTCACTTGCCTATAGGTGCCCGCGGAAAGAATAACCCTTGCCACAAGCAGAGAGTTCTCGAGGCGCAGGAATGCACCCTTTATAACGAAAATATATATATATATATATATGTATACATATGCGATGAAAATATGGAGGAACGAGAGAATACGATGATAAGGTAGAGAGCAAAAAACAGCCAAAGGCGATGGCGGGATGGTTTCGTAAGAGAAGTCGGGGGAAAAGTGGAATGGTAAGCGTAAGAAGGGGTAAGAGGACCGCTGAAAATTATTTCCCAGACATGAAAGGCGCTCGGATAAATATTTGTACTCCGGAGCAGCCTGTGAAACGTTTTCTTGGCGTGCGGAAGTGCAGCCAATGGTAAATAGAAGGAAAATTCTTAAGAAAGATGGCGTGGAATAAGGAGAAAGAGAGAAATATCAAAAGGAAACAAGAAGAGAGCGCGAAAACATTTTTACCTCGAATTTTAACGTATTTATGGTTAAATATATACGCTAGGGACTCTATGGCAACGCTATTACGATAGATACAAATAATACAAACCACATATTATGTATAGATATAACATAAGTATGTGTGCAAACGCGTCTCTATATATGAAACGTTTAAGATGTTAACGATACGTTCTTCGTTTCCGCACCAAGATGCTTTTTTATGGAAGAAAAAAAAAACAAAACACCATCTCCTAACATTCATTTATATTTTATCCATTTAATCATCTTCAGAAAGAAGAAATCAAAAGTCCTTACGCAATAGCGATCATTATTCTCCTTACTCTTCCATTCTTCTCCCCTATTTTTGTTTTTTTTTGTTTTTTTTTTTTATCGTGTCATCCCCTTGATGTTTATGAGAAAAACGCACTAGTGCTTGATGGAGGTATGTTATAGTGATGTAGCAGTGGTATGACGGGAACGATATAGAGCTAGCCAGCTAAAAACATTCTCCGCATAACACCTCGGCACTTGAATCGCAAGGGAATGAAAGAGTAAGAGAGAAAAAGATATGAAGAGAAATAAAGAAAGAGAGAAAGAGAGAGAGAGAGAGAGAGAGAGGGGGAGAGCGAGGGAGAATGGAGTAGAGAAAGCGGATTCTTCTTTTTTGCGTGACGTTCAAAACGTTGGATGGAGACTAATGAACCGTAATCCCCAATAATGAGGCTTCGGGCTTGACTGGCGCCGATACGATCTCGCCAACCCGCCCACGTGCCTCTATACCTCTACCAAATACCAACACCCTCTTATATATAACCTCGTCCTATTGTATACATGTATTTTCCAAGAGATTGGCGTCAAGTAGAACGCTCAAGTGCACGTGGTTTTCCATCTTTCTCTTTCTATTATATTTCTCTCTACATTATATCTCTTTTATTTCCTTGTTTTTTTCAACACAATATTTCCCAGCAGCATTACGATGGCTTTCCAATATATGTGTTCTTTACAAATAGGGTGAACTTAGGTACATCGCCAACGTTATACAACGTCGATTGTTCGTTTTTTCTCCTTATTTTTCTCATTATTCATGAATGCATTTTATGTTCAACACACAATCGGAGTGATTTTACTATTATTTCCACGTAATACCATCGGGTCCATATCCGGTGTTTATTGTCCTTTGTTGTTTGGATCTGATGAATAAATATCGATTTTAGATGAGTTTATTTTATTTTAATCGGATAAATAAAAGCAGTAGACGATTGAACATTAACAAAAGAATCAACTAAGAGGATGATTATTTAAAGAATCGAATTCGTTAGCTCGCATTAAGCGACAGGTCAAATTATCTGCGCGTCAGTTTTTGATCGATCGAACAAAAAAGTACGAAAGATATTTTTCACGCTCAATCGGCCCGGGGATATCGAAGTTGTTGAAAAACTTTTTTTCTTATATATACCAGAGGAGAAAACGAGCTCTCTTGCTTGGTGAGTTTGTAGTGGTGGTAGTGGTGAGGGACATGTGACAAGGACGGAAGCGATATTAGTTCGTTCGACGAACGTGCACAGGGGCTATAGAAAGAAAAGTTTTTGACGCCCGGGCGAACGAGAGTGTAACTCGCATAACTTTTATGACTAGCAACTTTTAGGCCGTGTGATGGACTTAGAGACACGCAAGTTCACGTGGATTATCTCTCCGGGGAATACGAGCGACCTTATTTGCTCGCGCAATCTGGATGACGAGGGATATACGACGATCACGAACTCACCAACCAGAAAGTTTTAATTATGTCACGATCGACGTCTTTGCCGGAACGATGAGACTCTTTCGTCTTTGGATTATCGAAGGGCATATTAAAATGAAAAAGAATAAAAACAAAAAAAAGCGAGGGAAAGAAAAAACAAAAACTGATGAGGGAGGGTTACCTCGACTCCACCAGACACGCGTAAATCTGTCTAAAATAATCCGAACCAAATAAACAAAGTTTACTATTTTCTTCTGAAATTCAATATGCACCTATACGCATCTTAATAATATCGCTTCTCGAACGAAGCGTATTGAGAACCACTTACGCCCTCACGTTCAGGAGGCACAGCAGAGATGTATTTAGAAAGATATAGGGAGCGTGAGTTCGTAATTTGTTTTTGTTAGAAACATCAACATTTGCGAAGAAGAAATGTGGCAATAAAAACACCACTTAATACTCGATGTCTCGGTTCTGAATGGTTTTACTACAGTCAAAACAGTTTTATAATTGAAAAAAAGAAAGATTGGAAGAATATTGGAAGAGTGAACTAAATTCATGGGCGATTTAACACCGATCACCAAGATTTCATGCAATTTCACAAATGCAAGTCGATCGAGGCTCAATTTCAGCAATTAAATTGCTACGCTCGAAGCTTAATAAATCTTCTCTAACATTGGTTGCTCGGGTGAGTCTATTTAACGGTAACGGCACCGCAACCGGAGGAAACGGAGTAATTCATTAATGATGAATGTACGATCACAAATACATTGACAGCTTGAGGATTGCTGCTGTTCGATAGCAATGATTCTGTGTGTGAACTGTGGCCTGCGAGTAAATTCAGTAGGGAGTGAGGTTACGATGAAGCTTTGATATCTTGAACTATGTACGTCTATGTATGAAGCAATCGTTTTATACATGGAAATAGAGCAAGAGAGAGGAAGAGAGAGAGAGAGAGAGCTCATCATATACTACTCTCTATCACGAACAAGCCTTACCATTGAAAATATACTTCACAAATCTACCTTTGAAGCTAAGAATACCGTTGAATTGGATTGAGGTTGCCGTCGCCCAGAAGGCTTTGGGCCAAGCGGGTAAAGGGTAGCAAGGGAAACGTTTCGAGTCCCACGACATGCTCCTTTGTAAGGTCTCAAATCCTTTGGGAGCTTTGACGCCTCTCTCAATATGTTCAGAGAGGAATCATGGCTCTTACGCACAATGTGTATACAGAGGTAAAGGTTCAGAGGCTTAACAGCACAGAGAAAGTGCAAGATAGAAAGAGAGAGAGAGAGAGAGAGAGAGAGAGAGATCAAGTGAAAGAGAGCGAGAGAGGGAAGAGAGGGATATGCACACGTATCAGTGTGCAAGCCAACAATGAAATTTGCTTGATAAATGTAGGGACACAATTGGATGAAAGCCTGCCTTCCAAACTAGACTTATTTATTGAGATAAAAATGGCCTTACTTATACATTTGTGACAAAGGTTTAAAAGTTAAGCGTTTTGTCGAACCTTTTCCCTGAACAATCATTTTTATTTATCCGTCAAAATTCATTTTACGTCCGTTCGACTGTGTCGCGATCGATACAAAAATCTCTGGATTCTATTTTCTATGTTACAAAGATTCTCGTGTAATCTCCCTGCTCTTTAGTCAAGTCACCACTGCGCCTGAAAAAAATCGTGTCAGATAAAATAAGCTGTCCGTTTCCAGAATAAGCGAAAGCATAAATGCCCGCACAGGGGTGAAACATCACTCGTAATTCTTCTCGTACACGCGCGTCCCATCTCGTTGGGTATCACGTTATAAACTCTTGCACGCCCGACATTTGCATTGATAACGCGGAATATAATATATCACCGGGTACACCCGGGTAGTGTAGAAACGACGCTCGTCGCGATGTCGACGTGTACCCCAACCCCGCAGGAGTGCGAGACCAAAAGCTTGCGCGCGAGCGATTTTCTATATACGCGGCTCTACTGACCACCTGTTGCCACCCACGCCACCCCAGCGTACAAACCATTTGTATTTTAGACATGAACAGAACCTCTTTTCCTCCCTGCCAACAGATTATCACGGAAACAAAAACTTTTTTATTGACTACTTAAAAAATATTTAGACGCTTTGAGCTACTTCGCACAATTTAGTCTAATAAACATGACAATTAATTTTCAAACTTCCAACTCTCTTGGAATATATTTTGTACAATACAAAAAGTAATTCCTCGTTTTCCTAATTATTTAGTAACCAGCATTTTCGCAGCTTTGCCTTGCGTCGAAGTAACGGGACTATGACGATCGAAGAATATTTATTTTCAAAACGTTACGTTTTCAGAGATATGGAGATATTATTTTGCTGTATTTTTAAGGGAATCCTTTCGCGGAGGGCCGTATTTTGTGCGCGCATGGCAAGGACCCTCGTCTTTTGTTCGACATTAAAAATTACGAGTGTCAAAGACAGTACTTTGTATATATGTAGACATATTCATCAGTCAGCTGTTACGTATCGAACGCAGCCAATTCACCAATTTCTACTGCAGAACATAACCCTTATTGTGACATTTTATCAACTTTTTTCAACATTTTTTCAAAGAGATATTGAGTTTATAAATAATTAAATAGAAATGTGATGATCATGTAATCTCCATAAGCTCCCGTATAAATTTGGGGTTTTTTTAAGTTAAAATTCTTCGTACAATGTTCGATAATGTGACTCGAAATATTTGCAAAGTGATTGGATGCACTTTTACTTTATTTTAAATAAAAACCAGTTAATTGTACAGTGAAAGGAATACCTTAATTTTTTTTTACCTCAATCTTTACGAAAGTACATGAAATGCCGTTCTTTCTACAAATTTCAATAAGAATTTCTCTATTTTTTCTCTCTTTCTCTAGATCTCAAGAACTTATCTTGGTGCATTGTTTCTTTGTTGTACATTCAACAAAAACTAATAACGATTAAAATAATAATTGCAATATTTCTATGTCGCAGATAAATTAAAACTCAAATGAATTCCGTGATCCGTTTTTACGATGCAGTTTGATTAAACTCAGCGCCGACGGTCATTGCAATGGGTTTAAAAAGAGTTAATTTGGTCGTGTCATTATCAGAGTCTGGTAATTATCGGGACAACGAATTTCAACTGGATTATTAAATACCATTATAATCAAAATAGTGATCCGACGTTAGTGGCTTCCGTTCAGTGGTGTGGAAGGTGCATGCTCTTACCATCCCAATCCGTACGTGGCTCGAGAATCTCATACGTCATTCTAAGCAACGTATATAACCCACCGGTCCGTGATCTGATGCACCGTCGACGCGCATCCGACGGGGGTGCTCAGGGTGTCGGATGCCTGATTATGTAACGACGGTTCAACGCGTTGGGATCTCAACATACACGCCCTCTCCGTTCCCTAACCCAGTGCAAATGCTCTCGGATAGCTCGTCTGCAATGCGGACTGTAAACAGCTGCACATCACTGACTCCTACTAGCAGAGACAGTTACAGGCTGTGGACAGATACTGAAATAGTGTTTCGACGTCCATATATATTGCAAGCTTCTTGATCAATCCTGTAGTTGACCAGTTCAACAAAATGGACGCTCACGATCTCACGAACGATATTATTTTGTTGAAAATGAGTTAAAAACTCATTTGGATTCAATATGAACGTGAAATTGTGAATTATCGAAATGTGTTCAATTGAAAAATAAAGATTATCTCAGTTTCCAGACATTTTAGTTCCTTCGAGTCTTTGATTTCTGTAAACTCTTCTCTCTTCTACAATAATTTGCAATCTTACAGCAAAACATTTGTTTTTTTTACTACTTTACTCCGAGATGAAAATGAAACTTAATGACTTTTGACTCATTCAAATATAAGCATTAAGGATATTTTTCTCATATCGTGAACAATAACGACGATTCTCTGCATTTCGTCCTGTTTCGTAATACGATACAACCACATAAATACACATAAACACACACATATATATTCATAAATATGTATAATATATTATCTAAAGCATCGTTTGAGTTTTATGACGAAAAACTGACGATAATAACCGCTCGGCATGGCGCTGGTGTATATTTTGCAGGGTGCTTCGTCCAGCATAGTGGTAAAGTACGCAGACACTGATAAAGAGAGGCAGGCGAGACGAATGCAGCAAATGGCCGGAAACATGAGTCTCCTAAACCCCTACGTCTTCAACCAATTCGGGGCTTACAGCGCTTTCGCCCAGGTTGGTTTTTTTGGTTCCATTACAATCCTTCCTTTTTGTTTTTCTCTTATTTTTCGTAGTTATGGGTTTTTTTAAAAATATTTTTCTTTAATTTCATTCAAATTATGGTAATCTAATTAATTTACATACCAATGAATTTAATTTGGGATTTACAGCAGCAGGCGGCGCTCATGGCCGCCGCAGCGGCGCAGGGAACTTACATTAACCCTATGCCAGCTCTAACAGCCGGACAACTATCGCATGGCCTTAATGGCATGCCAAATAGCGTCGTCCCACCGACTTCCGGTAAGTTATAAAGTCTGAATTAAAATTTGAGTCTTTGTCTACTTTAATTACAAACATATATCGATATATGTGAATATCAAAAGACTTAGAACTAATGTTCCGATGGTTTTTTTTATATTCACACCAGTGTTATCAATGCCGAAAAAACATTACTTATGATCTTCCGCTTTAATTGTTTCATTGGTGAGATAAGCAATCGAATAGTTTTCCAATGATTACAGCTACAGATTAATTTGGGTTAGATTTTCGAAAATATAAGTCAGACAAACTATAAAATCATGATTTATAAATTTGCGTAAAGTATCTTGGCAGTAAGTAAGTACGAAACGTTAAATTTGTCTACGTTATCGAATTGCTGATTCGTTTTTCTGCATGAACAATGACATGTTATACCGTTGCTCTGAAGTTGCGGCTATTTCACGTCCAGTCGGAAAATATATATTCAAAAGGAAACGAAACGTAATATAAAACATTGAAAACAATTTCGTAAGAATATTGCCGCGCAAGAACGCGGGCTGGGTTGTCGTGTATGTGGTTCCGGACAGAACAGGAAGCTATGTACGTAAACTCTTTTTCTCGTACACAATCCCATGAAAAATCCATAAATCTACTGGGAGCTTGGAAACTCGTGAAGAGACCTCGATATAGAATTTCGAGAAAAGAGGGAGTGAGAGCTAGGTATATGAGTCGGGAGTGAAGGAAGTGGAAGAACAAAAAAAAAAACTGTTGGCGAGTTTGAAGTAGGAAGAGTTTTCTCTTTTTTTGCTGATTCGTGTGCGTGCATATACCTCTCTCTTTCTCTCTCTACCTCTCTCTCTCTCTCTCTCTCTCTCTCTCTCTGTCCTTTTCATACTTACATCGGTTCCTCCCTTCCATTTCTCATCCCTCTGGGCGAGTTTACTCCCCAGTATTGCCGGTGCTACAAAAGTTTATAGAACGTTTATCGTCGAGGACGTGGATGAAGAAAAAGGAAGAAAGAGAGAGAGAGAGAGAAAGTAAACAGTGTAGGAAGAGGATATAGAAAGACCGGTGAGGGATGGAGAGAGGGGACAGTGACGGAGAGTGTCGTGGGAGGAAAAAAATGGCGTCTGTGTGGCTGGTATAAATGCACGATTTCGCATCCCTTGCATTCGCATCGTTTCCTCCTCCTCTCTTTCTCTCTCTCTCTCTCTCTCTCTCTCTCTCTCTCTCTCTCTCTCTCT
>JACEOJ010009937.1:0-29600 GCA_013761285.1 Campoletis sonorensis
AGAGAGAGAGAGAGAGAGAGAGAGAGAGAGAGAGAGAGAGAGAGAGAAAGAGAGGAGGAGGAAACGATGCGAATGCAAGGGATGCGAAATCGTGCATTTATACCAGCCACACAGACGCCATTTTTTTCCTCCCACGACACTCTCCGTCACTGTCCCCTCTCTCCATCCCTCACCGGTCTTTCTATATCCTCTTCCTACACTGTTTACTTTCTCTCTCTCTCTCTCTTTCTTCCTTTTTCTTCATCCACGTCCTCGACGATAAACGTTCTATAAACTTTTGTAGCACCGGCAATACTGGGGAGTAAACTCGCCCAGAGGGATGAGAAATGGAAGGGAGGAACCGATGTAAGTATGAAAAGGACAGAGAGAGAGAGAGAGAGAGAGAGAGAGAGAGGTAGAGAGAGAAAGAGAGAGGTATATGCACGCACACGAATCAGCAAAAAAAGAGAAAACTCTTCCTACTTCAAACTCGCCAACAGTTTTTTTTTTTGTTCTTCCACTTCCTTCACTCCCGACTCATATACCTAGCTCTCACTCCCTCTTTTCTCGAAATTCTATATCGAGGTCTCTTCACGAGTTTCCAAGCTCCCAGTAGATTTATGGATTTTTCATGGGATTGTGTACGAGAAAAAGAGTTTACGTACATAGCTTCCTGTTCTGTCCGGAACCACATACACGACAACCCAGCCCGCGTTCTTGCGCGGCAATATTCTTACGAAATTGTTTTCAATGTTTTATATTACGTTTCGTTTCCTTTTGAATATATATTTTCCGACTGGACGTGAAATAGCCGCAACTTCAGAGCAACGGTATAACATGTCATTGTTCATGCAGAAAAACGAATCAGCAATTCGATAACGTAGACAAATTTAACGTTTCGTACTTACTTACTGCCAAGATACTTTACGCAAATTTATAAATCATGATTTTATAGTTTGTCTGACTTATATTTTCGAAAATCTAACCCAAATTAATCTGTAGCTGTAATCATTGGAAAACTATTCGATTGCTTATCTCACCAATGAAACAATTAAAGCGGAAGATCATAAGTAATGTTTTTTCGGCATTGATAACACTGGTGTGAATATAAAAAAAACCATCGGAACATTAGTTCTAAGTCTTTTGATATTCACATATATCGATATATGTTTGTAATTAAAGTAGACAAAGACTCAAATTTTAATTCAGACTTTATAACTTACCGGAAGTCGGTGGGACGACGCTATTTGGCATGCCATTAAGGCCATGCGATAGTTGTCCGGCTGTTAGAGCTGGCATAGGGTTAATGTAAGTTCCCTGCGCCGCTGCGGCGGCCATGAGCGCCGCCTGCTGCTGTAAATCCCAAATTAAATTCATTGGTATGTAAATTAATTAGATTACCATAATTTGAATGAAATTAAAGAAAAATATTTTTAAAAAAACCCATAACTACGAAAAATAAGAGAAAAACAAAAAGGAAGGATTGTAATGGAACCAAAAAAACCAACCTGGGCGAAAGCGCTGTAAGCCCCGAATTGGTTGAAGACGTAGGGGTTTAGGAGACTCATGTTTCCGGCCATTTGCTGCATTCGTCTCGCCTGCCTCTCTTTATCAGTGTCTGCGTACTTTACCACTATGCTGGACGAAGCACCCTGCAAAATATACACCAGCGCCATGCCGAGCGGTTATTATCGTCAGTTTTTCGTCATAAAACTCAAACGATGCTTTAGATAATATATTATACATATTTATGAATATATATGTGTGTGTTTATGTGTATTTATGTGGTTGTATCGTATTACGAAACAGGACGAAATGCAGAGAATCGTCGTTATTGTTCACGATATGAGAAAAATATCCTTAATGCTTATATTTGAATGAGTCAAAAGTCATTAAGTTTCATTTTCATCTCGGAGTAAAGTAGTAAAAAAAACAAATGTTTTGCTGTAAGATTGCAAATTATTGTAGAAGAGAGAAGAGTTTACAGAAATCAAAGACTCGAAGGAACTAAAATGTCTGGAAACTGAGATAATCTTTATTTTTCAATTGAACACATTTCGATAATTCACAATTTCACGTTCATATTGAATCCAAATGAGTTTTTAACTCATTTTCAACAAAATAATATCGTTCGTGAGATCGTGAGCGTCCATTTTGTTGAACTGGTCAACTACAGGATTGATCAAGAAGCTTGCAATATATATGGACGTCGAAACACTATTTCAGTATCTGTCCACAGCCTGTAACTGTCTCTGCTAGTAGGAGTCAGTGATGTGCAGCTGTTTACAGTCCGCATTGCAGACGAGCTATCCGAGAGCATTTGCACTGGGTTAGGGAACGGAGAGGGCGTGTATGTTGAGATCCCAACGCGTTGAACCGTCGTTACATAATCAGGCATCCGACACCCTGAGCACCCCCGTCGGATGCGCGTCGACGGTGCATCAGATCACGGACCGGTGGGTTATATACGTTGCTTAGAATGACGTATGAGATTCTCGAGCCACGTACGGATTGGGATGGTAAGAGCATGCACCTTCCACACCACTGAACGGAAGCCACTAACGTCGGATCACTATTTTGATTATAATGGTATTTAATAATCCAGTTGAAATTCGTTGTCCCGATAATTACCAGACTCTGATAATGACACGACCAAATTAACTCTTTTTAAACCCATTGCAATGACCGTCGGCGCTGAGTTTAATCAAACTGCATCGTAAAAACGGATCACGGAATTCATTTGAGTTTTAATTTATCTGCGACATAGAAATATTGCAATTATTATTTTAATCGTTATTAGTTTTTGTTGAATGTACAACAAAGAAACAATGCACCAAGATAAGTTCTTGAGATCTAGAGAAAGAGAGAAAAAATAGAGAAATTCTTATTGAAATTTGTAGAAAGAACGGCATTTCATGTACTTTCGTAAAGATTGAGGTAAAAAAAAATTAAGGTATTCCTTTCACTGTACAATTAACTGGTTTTTATTTAAAATAAAGTAAAAGTGCATCCAATCACTTTGCAAATATTTCGAGTCACATTATCGAACATTGTACGAAGAATTTTAACTTAAAAAAACCCCAAATTTATACGGGAGCTTATGGAGATTACATGATCATCACATTTCTATTTAATTATTTATAAACTCAATATCTCTTTGAAAAAATGTTGAAAAAAGTTGATAAAATGTCACAATAAGGGTTATGTTCTGCAGTAGAAATTGGTGAATTGGCTGCGTTCGATACGTAACAGCTGACTGATGAATATGTCTACATATATACAAAGTACTGTCTTTGACACTCGTAATTTTTAATGTCGAACAAAAGACGAGGGTCCTTGCCATGCGCGCACAAAATACGGCCCTCCGCGAAAGGATTCCCTTAAAAATACAGCAAAATAATATCTCCATATCTCTGAAAACGTAACGTTTTGAAAATAAATATTCTTCGATCGTCATAGTCCCGTTACTTCGACGCAAGGCAAAGCTGCGAAAATGCTGGTTACTAAATAATTAGGAAAACGAGGAATTACTTTTTGTATTGTACAAAATATATTCCAAGAGAGTTGGAAGTTTGAAAATTAATTGTCATGTTTATTAGACTAAATTGTGCGAAGTAGCTCAAAGCGTCTAAATATTTTTTAAGTAGTCAATAAAAAAGTTTTTGTTTCCGTGATAATCTGTTGGCAGGGAGGAAAAGAGGTTCTGTTCATGTCTAAAATACAAATGGTTTGTACGCTGGGGTGGCGTGGGTGGCAACAGGTGGTCAGTAGAGCCGCGTATATAGAAAATCGCTCGCGCGCAAGCTTTTGGTCTCGCACTCCTGCGGGGTTGGGGTACACGTCGACATCGCGACGAGCGTCGTTTCTACACTACCCGGGTGTACCCGGTGATATATTATATTCCGCGTTATCAATGCAAATGTCGGGCGTGCAAGAGTTTATAACGTGATACCCAACGAGATGGGACGCGCGTGTACGAGAAGAATTACGAGTGATGTTTCACCCCTGTGCGGGCATTTATGCTTTCGCTTATTCTGGAAACGGACAGCTTATTTTATCTGACACGATTTTTTTCAGGCGCAGTGGTGACTTGACTAAAGAGCAGGGAGATTACACGAGAATCTTTGTAACATAGAAAATAGAATCCAGAGATTTTTGTATCGATCGCGACACAGTCGAACGGACGTAAAATGAATTTTGACGGATAAATAAAAATGATTGTTCAGGGAAAAGGTTCGACAAAACGCTTAACTTTTAAACCTTTGTCACAAATGTATAAGTAAGGCCATTTTTATCTCAATAAATAAGTCTAGTTTGGAAGGCAGGCTTTCATCCAATTGTGTCCCTACATTTATCAAGCAAATTTCATTGTTGGCTTGCACACTGATACGTGTGCATATCCCTCTCTTCCCTCTCTCGCTCTCTTTCACTTGATCTCTCTCTCTCTCTCTCTCTCTCTCTCTCTTTCTATCTTGCACTTTCTCTGTGCTGTTAAGCCTCTGAACCTTTACCTCTGTATACACATTGTGCGTAAGAGCCATGATTCCTCTCTGAACATATTGAGAGAGGCGTCAAAGCTCCCAAAGGATTTGAGACCTTACAAAGGAGCATGTCGTGGGACTCGAAACGTTTCCCTTGCTACCCTTTACCCGCTTGGCCCAAAGCCTTCTGGGCGACGGCAACCTCAATCCAATTCAACGGTATTCTTAGCTTCAAAGGTAGATTTGTGAAGTATATTTTCAATGGTAAGGCTTGTTCGTGATAGAGAGTAGTATATGATGAGCTCTCTCTCTCTCTCTCTTCCTCTCTCTTGCTCTATTTCCATGTATAAAACGATTGCTTCATACATAGACGTACATAGTTCAAGATATCAAAGCTTCATCGTAACCTCACTCCCTACTGAATTTACTCGCAGGCCACAGTTCACACACAGAATCATTGCTATCGAACAGCAGCAATCCTCAAGCTGTCAATGTATTTGTGATCGTACATTCATCATTAATGAATTACTCCGTTTCCTCCGGTTGCGGTGCCGTTACCGTTAAATAGACTCACCCGAGCAACCAATGTTAGAGAAGATTTATTAAGCTTCGAGCGTAGCAATTTAATTGCTGAAATTGAGCCTCGATCGACTTGCATTTGTGAAATTGCATGAAATCTTGGTGATCGGTGTTAAATCGCCCATGAATTTAGTTCACTCTTCCAATATTCTTCCAATCTTTCTTTTTTTCAATTATAAAACTGTTTTGACTGTAGTAAAACCATTCAGAACCGAGACATCGAGTATTAAGTGGTGTTTTTATTGCCACATTTCTTCTTCGCAAATGTTGATGTTTCTAACAAAAACAAATTACGAACTCACGCTCCCTATATCTTTCTAAATACATCTCTGCTGTGCCTCCTGAACGTGAGGGCGTAAGTGGTTCTCAATACGCTTCGTTCGAGAAGCGATATTATTAAGATGCGTATAGGTGCATATTGAATTTCAGAAGAAAATAGTAAACTTTGTTTATTTGGTTCGGATTATTTTAGACAGATTTACGCGTGTCTGGTGGAGTCGAGGTAACCCTCCCTCATCAGTTTTTGTTTTTTCTTTCCCTCGCTTTTTTTTGTTTTTATTCTTTTTCATTTTAATATGCCCTTCGATAATCCAAAGACGAAAGAGTCTCATCGTTCCGGCAAAGACGTCGATCGTGACATAATTAAAACTTTCTGGTTGGTGAGTTCGTGATCGTCGTATATCCCTCGTCATCCAGATTGCGCGAGCAAATAAGGTCGCTCGTATTCCCCGGAGAGATAATCCACGTGAACTTGCGTGTCTCTAAGTCCATCACACGGCCTAAAAGTTGCTAGTCATAAAAGTTATGCGAGTTACACTCTCGTTCGCCCGGGCGTCAAAAACTTTTCTTTCTATAGCCCCTGTGCACGTTCGTCGAACGAACTAATATCGCTTCCGTCCTTGTCACATGTCCCTCACCACTACCACCACTACAAACTCACCAAGCAAGAGAGCTCGTTTTCTCCTCTGGTATATATAAGAAAAAAAGTTTTTCAACAACTTCGATATCCCCGGGCCGATTGAGCGTGAAAAATATCTTTCGTACTTTTTTGTTCGATCGATCAAAAACTGACGCGCAGATAATTTGACCTGTCGCTTAATGCGAGCTAACGAATTCGATTCTTTAAATAATCATCCTCTTAGTTGATTCTTTTGTTAATGTTCAATCGTCTACTGCTTTTATTTATCCGATTAAAATAAAATAAACTCATCTAAAATCGATATTTATTCATCAGATCCAAACAACAAAGGACAATAAACACCGGATATGGACCCGATGGTATTACGTGGAAATAATAGTAAAATCACTCCGATTGTGTGTTGAACATAAAATGCATTCATGAATAATGAGAAAAATAAGGAGAAAAAACGAACAATCGACGTTGTATAACGTTGGCGATGTACCTAAGTTCACCCTATTTGTAAAGAACACATATATTGGAAAGCCATCGTAATGCTGCTGGGAAATATTGTGTTGAAAAAAACAAGGAAATAAAAGAGATATAATGTAGAGAGAAATATAATAGAAAGAGAAAGATGGAAAACCACGTGCACTTGAGCGTTCTACTTGACGCCAATCTCTTGGAAAATACATGTATACAATAGGACGAGGTTATATATAAGAGGGTGTTGGTATTTGGTAGAGGTATAGAGGCACGTGGGCGGGTTGGCGAGATCGTATCGGCGCCAGTCAAGCCCGAAGCCTCATTATTGGGGATTACGGTTCATTAGTCTCCATCCAACGTTTTGAACGTCACGCAAAAAAGAAGAATCCGCTTTCTCTACTCCATTCTCCCTCGCTCTCCCCCTCTCTCTCTCTCTCTCTCTCTCTTTCTCTCTTTCTTTATTTCTCTTCATATCTTTTTCTCTCTTACTCTTTCATTCCCTTGCGATTCAAGTGCCGAGGTGTTATGCGGAGAATGTTTTTAGCTGGCTAGCTCTATATCGTTCCCGTCATACCACTGCTACATCACTATAACATACCTCCATCAAGCACTAGTGCGTTTTTCTCATAAACATCAAGGGGATGACACGATAAAAAAAAAAAACAAAAAAAAACAAAAATAGGGGAGAAGAATGGAAGAGTAAGGAGAATAATGATCGCTATTGCGTAAGGACTTTTGATTTCTTCTTTCTGAAGATGATTAAATGGATAAAATATAAATGAATGTTAGGAGATGGTGTTTTGTTTTTTTTTTCTTCCATAAAAAAGCATCTTGGTGCGGAAACGAAGAACGTATCGTTAACATCTTAAACGTTTCATATATAGAGACGCGTTTGCACACATACTTATGTTATATCTATACATAATATGTGGTTTGTATTATTTGTATCTATCGTAATAGCGTTGCCATAGAGTCCCTAGCGTATATATTTAACCATAAATACGTTAAAATTCGAGGTAAAAATGTTTTCGCGCTCTCTTCTTGTTTCCTTTTGATATTTCTCTCTTTCTCCTTATTCCACGCCATCTTTCTTAAGAATTTTCCTTCTATTTACCATTGGCTGCACTTCCGCACGCCAAGAAAACGTTTCACAGGCTGCTCCGGAGTACAAATATTTATCCGAGCGCCTTTCATGTCTGGGAAATAATTTTCAGCGGTCCTCTTACCCCTTCTTACGCTTACCATTCCACTTTTCCCCCGACTTCTCTTACGAAACCATCCCGCCATCGCCTTTGGCTGTTTTTTGCTCTCTACCTTATCATCGTATTCTCTCGTTCCTCCATATTTTCATCGCATATGTATACATATATATATATATATATATTTTCGTTATAAAGGGTGCATTCCTGCGCCTCGAGAACTCTCTGCTTGTGGCAAGGGTTATTCTTTCCGCGGGCACCTATAGGCAAGTGACGGGGCAAAACGGTGTTGTGAAGAGGTCTTGGAGCTGCTGCTTCCTCAAGAGAGAAACCCTCTCAATGTAGCTCTTCGTTTTCTCCACGATAATAGCGCATGTTTTTGAATTACCGAGCTTCTCCTCCTCGCCTTCTTCTCTCCCACTTCTTCACCGAGCCCGGCAAACTAACGTGCAATTACCTTGATAACATTATATCTCGTTTCTAAGCTAGCAAATAATGGCGCTCCTCGTTTATACTGTAGCCTTGAGACAACACATCGTACAAGTTTTTTTTTTTTTTTTTCATTTTTTATGTCTTCCTTGAATGAGTAATATTTTGGAAAAAGAAAAAAAAATTCATAGCAATGTACAACCTAATAAGAACGACTTTTTCATTCTAATTAGCACAACGGTTTATTTTTATTTTTTCTTTTAAACTTCATTGAAAGATATTATATTATTTTATTTTGTAAATGAGAGGAGCGTTATTGAATAATACCGGTGAATATAATTAATAAACTTGTCCACGAAAAAAAAATCGACATCGAGAAAAGTTGCAAACTGTTCGCGCGCATGGGGCCTCTCGGCAAAGCATGCTTTTCAGAAATTAGGAAAAAAAGGAGAGCACACTCAAAAAATAACGATATTGCGAGATCGATAATGTTACAGCTAGAAAACGGGAATGCAAGAGCGAGGGTCCGATGTAGGCAAGAAAAAAAAAAACAAAAAAACAAAGCTGGAACGACAAAAAGGCAAGTTGGAATAACGCTTCAGCATGTGATGGAAAGCTTGATGGGTCACCGACCTACATGAGTTTACTGTCGATGCCTTAACGAGTACGTAACTCCGGAAATAAACCAGCAACGTTTTTCCCCCTGTAACTACCCCCGTTTATACCAACTCAGTGTACGCAGTAAAAAAAATGCTATCAGAAGAGTGTTAACTCATCGTATAAACCTTTAAAGGGTACTGGGTTGATGAAATGTATATTTACGACGCAAACGTACTTTTTTGTTGTTGTCTATTTACGTCCCTGATTTACTTCTTTTTATTCTAATCAGTCGTGAAACACAACGTTAGGCAACTTTTAATTTTTTATTGACAGTTAAAAAAAAGAAGCTTTTTACATTATTGACGGTACATTGATGAGAGTTTGAAATCGAAAAATGTTCATCTGCTCTTCCAATAACATTGGAGATTGAATAATGAGGCAGCATTCACTGATTTTTTGATACAAACATTATTTTCCAAAAGATAGTACGATTCACTGTCGTTTACGACTTAAAAATTAAAGTTTAACCTTTTTTTTTTGACCAAATACAGTCACTCCCGACTCGATACAGAAAAAATAGATCTTCTCTTTGCCGCTTTTGACGTAAGTAAAAAAGAAGACTACTGCGTTGCCGAGGGATATCGGGAAAGTGGAAAGGGCGCTATTTATCAGACAAATTCTTTACGGAAGACCTCGTAATAGATTGAACGAAGAAAATGGAGTCGTTTTTTGCTCTCTTTCTCTCTTTTTTTTCGTACCTGTCCCCTTCTTGCTTTCTGATATGGTCTGATTGACTTCTCTTTTTTCAAAGAGCATCAATGCCAAGCCGCTCAATGCCAGGCTGTTCGTCAATTAGTTACGAGGCGTGTTCCAATGAAAGTCTAAGCCAGGATCGAACGTTCTCACGTGAAATGTAAGGCAAAATGAACACAGTGGCTGCTGAGGTCCATAAGGACGCCACTGGCATTATTTTAAACGCTCAATCGTACGAGTCCAGCCGTTCCATTTCCAAGCAAATAGTTGGCATAGGGTATAGGTCAAAGGAAATAGGAATTCCTCAGTGCGGTGCATTGAAGGTGGTGGTGCATCCTTGCTGCTGTATACAATAATGCGAGAACCGAGATACTTGAAGCTCTAGGCTTGCGTCCAACGGAATTAAGCAATTACTCGTTGATTGGAGGCGGTTCGTGTATAACGCTTTAGCCCACACGCGCCATCACACTTGCCAATCCCGAGACGTTCCTTAATTTCAACGGAAGTACACTACTTGTATAGTAGTTCTAACTGGAAAACATAGACTATGGTAACATTCTGAGGGGAAACGAAGCACTATGGGATTACGGGTAACGTGGCTATCTACGAAATTCACGCCACATTTCCCTTTCAGATCATCTGAAAAGTGTACAGTATGTGGTCAAAATCTGATGAAACTGAAGTTCGCAACGTTGGGTTCCAACGGAAAATATTTATTCTGTGAATTTTTTGTTCAAATTCAAAAACCATGACAATTTTTGTACCGGTTCTGTGTATGGATTCTATAAAGAGATCCATTTGTTGTACGGACCAAATATTGAGTGAGAATCATGAGCTCTGTTGAAAAAAAAAATATAATATTTCATTCCCACGATGGAAACTTCAACATCGTAAAATCTGTACATCAGTGAATTTTCGTCTATAAATCGCAAAATAATCCTGCACCATGTTTGACAATAACTTATTTGCGTTAATTATTGAGCTTCCATGCACTTGACAGACAATGATATTTCTGTAATTTAAATTGTATCATATATTCTATATCGTGAAATGAAGATGGAAAAAAAATGATTTTTCTATGGTTAAAATTTTTGTCGGTTTAATCAATTTACCATTTAGTCGGACTCAAAGTGAAAACTTAACAAATCTATCATGATCCTTCTATCCAATTTCACGCAACGACACCTTTTGATCACCCTTGTTGAAAGTATAATAGAAGTGAATTTCTCGTTAGATATGAAACGTCCAACGAAGGCGACGTATCCCTTCGGAATAAAATGAGAAGATTATAAAATCATTACAAAGAGGTAAAGCAATTTTGTGTAACCTCTGTGGGTAGATGGGGCGTGTAATGTATCGCAAAGTAAAGAAGCCAGATGGAGGAGGGTAAGAGCAACTTTTATTCGCTTCGGGAGATGCTTAGGGGCGCAAGTCGAGCTTATAGACTTCTCGCGGTCTCTCTCTCTCTCTCTCTCTCGCTTTCTGTCTTCTTCTATGCTTCACTGCTTCTATACAGTTTTCTCCTCTTCTTCTCTGACGCTGGAGTTCGCACCACCTCCGTTTATATAAGTTTAGCCTCCTGTACAGCTATATACACGATGCAAGATCTTTCTCTTCTCCTCTCTTTTCCTCTCATCATTTCTCTCTGTTTTTCTTCACTTTTCTCTGTCTCGGTTTCTCTAGCTCTGACTCTCGATACGCAGGAGGCCGTAGTGTTTCTGCGGGGTCGTCGCCAAACAAGTAACAGTTGTACTGGGTAGTGCCAAGGATAAAAGCGATGCAATTACGAGTTGGCAAGGAATTACTCAGGGAATGTCTTTAATTAAATGTTGGAAGCAGTTTCCCCTTTCCGAAGCCTCCGCTAATGCGGAGACAATTTCCTTTCCCGAAGGAGGAGGGAGGAAGGGGGGGGAGGTTGAGCCAAAGAAAGAACAAACATTCGGTGACGTAATTTTCTCTCTCACTCACTCACTCTCTCTCTCTCTCTCACGATACATTTTCTATATATTCACACCCAATGGAAATTTGACTAGATAAATCTTCTTGCGCAACTTTAAATATGGCGGAGATATTTTCCAGATACGTGTTTCGAGAAGAGAATGAAGAAACTTCAATTCGACATCCAAAAACTCGGAGTTCCTCTAAGACCGAAGAAGCTAAAACTTTGAGGCCTCTTAATCACTCGTGTCACACCTTTCGATCAAAGAAAACGAGAGACTCTCGCTTTTTTCTTTGGGGGCAAAAACTTATCCTTTTCGAACTTTAGTCATTATCTTCTTGGTTGATACTGTTTTCTTCATTTCTCCACTTTTTTACACCTTTGTCGAAAGCGTATACGCACACTAACATGGGGCGGTTTAACATTTTTTCAGCAAAAATCAATCAGTGAATAAATCGAATAAAATAACTGTCTCTCATGAAAAAGTATTTCAGAAAATGAGAAAAATTCACATATCACGCGTGTATTCATTTTTATTAATTTGTATTCAACTCACACGACGTTGAAGTTTGTAATGAAGCATGTCTATTGCAAAAATATGGTAGTTACGAGGGCTTCAAAGAGCAGACGCACAAAGAGTCCTGTTTTTTCCGTCATTTCCATTCCTTTTCATCGCCACCTCCCGCAAGCAAACACAGAAACGATTCTCTCACGTGGCTGATTTTACCGAAGAGAACACTTCACAAGTACTTTTAGCAAAAGCTTAACAAGAGAAAGAACGACAAGGACAAAGGAAGAGAGTGCTAAAAAATAAAAGGGCCCTTCGTACAAGGGTGAGCTTTAATTTCCGGTGGCAGCAGTCCCTTGTTCCACACAAGTCTGTGCACCTATAGTTAAAGCGAGAAGAGGTAAACTCTTTGGATGAGAAACCTGACAAAAGAGCAAGCAAATGATTTTAAAAAAAGGCACATAAACGTTGGTGCAAAGTGTGAAACGTCCGCAGCTCTATTCTTCGTTTGAATTTACGTTTGTGGTCGTACTCGTGACTTTATTGTCACAGAATAGCTGTGATATGAGATTTACAAAATTTCATGAGTGTCGATAAGCCCATGCACCTATTATTTAGTGGCATTTCCGTTCGTCTATCGCAGACTCCAAAATTTTACCGTCTTTAAGATCTCAAGAATTTTCAAATAACTTTTTCCTTTTTACAGGCTGATTGTTGTAGTCTCTATTGAAAATTATAAATTTTCAATGAAGGTATTGTTATTCATGCGTAAATATTGGTTCGTCCGTAAAATGACTTTAGAGCTCAACATAAACGCAGTTGATTATTTACACGCACCCAATGAGACTGCCCTACTCTTACGGGGCAGAACTGACGTTTCACCATTTTTTTTTTTTCAAATATATTCAGTTTGTATCAATATAATATTTGTATTGTTATCACTGTACCGAGTCATGTTGACTTTTTATTCCTCACATTCGAGGCAGTCCCGAGCCTTCAAACATAATATAATATATGTATAGATATATATATGCATGAGTGTACAAGGTTTACGGAAGAAGTAAACTCGAGGGTGGTAAACCCTTCCTGTTATGTGCGCTATACGTCCGGGAACGCCCGGGCGAAAAAGGAAGGTTGACGCCGAGCGTGACAAGAAATGTCACGCGGCTTTTGTGGGGAAAAGGTGTAACTGCGTTTTCCCCTATTCGACGTGGTCGCATACCATCCTCGTGACGCATATAACACCCTACAGCCTGCTGTGTTGAAGGGTGCTTTCTATTACTTCACTCGTATACACATAAATGCACATATAGCGCCAACTCGTTCACTCAATTTTCTCTCGCAGTATACGACCGAGGACCGTCATTCTCAAATATATAGCTGACGAAATACTCTTTACTCTCGTCAAGTGCACAGTCTGCAATTTTCCAAAGCCAATTGATTTTTCCTATGAACTTTAATGCTAACGACTATTTTTGATCAATCTTCGTGAATACAAATTTGATTTATACATTAAACCGGATAATTTACTTCCATCAACCAGTCGAAAATCAAATGGTAACTTCAACTCTCAATTCTTCATGTACAGCCACCATTAAATCGAAAATTATAACCTAAAATTCAATTATTATGCAAATTTTATCATAGCGTTTGTCTTCAACCGCGTGATTTATCGTCTCTGTCGAAAGAGCCTTAATGGTGAGCTCAAAAACATTCATAAATATATTTAGCAAAATTGTGTTCGTCCATATTGCTCAAGATCTTAATGATAGAAAAATATATTTTCACTTATGTATACTGACGGTCCCCGAATTTACGTTACATTTACAGGTACAACGAAAAAAAACGAAAAAAAACGAAAAAAAAACGAAAAAAAAACAACAAAAAACATATGTAAGGATACATTTGGCAAAGTGGTACTCAACACATGCAGGTCGTACTTGATGGAGTGCGCAGGTGGAGTACGAGGTTTTCGTAGCTCATCTTGTTCCCGACATGAGACGAAGGGAATATGAGAAGAGTCGAGTTCTCGAGGAGGCACTCGGTGAATGCTCCTCAACGAGGAGAGATGCTCATAACTATTTCGTACCAACCTATATATCATCGAAAGCTTTAGCATAGGACTTCGCGAAGTCGTATACAATACGTTTAACCCTCGCTCTAACAGGCCTTAATCATAACAAGAGGCCTTTCGGATTACGCATGAGGGCTCGAACGTTTTCCGCTCCAAGTTCCGACCACTCGAGATTGAGAAAGAGACACAGAGTTTACGTCCTTCACTTTAAAGTATATGTATACGTGTTTTCATCCGTACTTCGAACTTTACCCCATCCAACGCCAAAGACGTCCAAGTCTCGTACTGTATGTTCACCCTTTCAATTTTTACTCTCTTTCTCAGCCTCCCTCGTTCTTTTTCTGTGTCGTCACCGCTTTAATCGCCCTAATACATGAATGCGGCTATTCGTTATACGTTTCACGTATATGTACATCAACTAACCACGTAAGCATACACGAATGTGTTGTTTCCATTGGTGTTCCCTACCGCAATACATACATAAAAACCCAACCCCTCGTACATACTCAATGTTCCTGGATCATTCATCTACCCCTTTGCGAAATCTCAAAACAAGCAGAGCAGCTATAGAGAGATTAATAATAGGCGAATGGCACTTGAATGGCTTTGGATGAAATACACGCAAACATTTTGAGGTTGGAACAGAGAGATATCCGTCATTAAAGCAGGACACTTGAGAGCTTTCGAAACGTTACCATGTGTCGGAGATTCGCTTTCAAAAATTTCTCTCGATTAAAATGTTCAGTAATTCGCGCTTTTTTTCTGGTTGAATCTTCGTTCTTCAGTTCTTATCATAATCTTTATCTTTTTATCAGTGAGTAAATCGTACCAGCTAGCCTCTGGATTTTATTCTGGAAATAGCATCGATGCCTACATTCACGTATTTACCCCGGGAATATGGCGTAGGACGGATCCCATCCGTGACTCGTATTAAAAGAGCCACACGTATCAGATTGCAAATCAATATCTCATTTCGTAGGTATAAGTCGCGAGATGTCTCTCGTATATGTAATGCAGTTTCCTGGGCGACGTGCCCGAGATCGCTCGTGCTGGATAGAGTTGGCGAGATGTTACTCATGATGCCTGACGTCGAGAGCGAACAGAGACAGGAAAGGAGCAGGGTAGGTATATTGGTAAGCTGTATGGTATACACGAAGGTGAAGAGGAGAGAAATGGTGGTATGCCGAGAGAAACGAGAAAAGCCGGAGGGTGGGTTAGCGAACACGACCAAATCGAATTACCCTCCGGCAGTTCTGTATCGAAGCGGGGAAACTGGTGTGCAGCAGGACTCTATCCTTCTCACACGTTATAACGAAAAGTCTTACTGGAACCAATGACGTTGTAGAAGCTTAGGTTAGAGACGGGGAGGGTGAAGGAGAGAACAAGAGTGAGAGTGAGGGAGAGAGAGAAAGAGAGAGAGAGAGCGAGGTAGAAGTGAATGAGAAATAAGAAGAGGAAGGGAAAAGTACTGGGCGCCTGCTAAGCTCGTTACGAGACCCCATTCAATCTTTCGGCGGCTTAACGAGGAACCTTCCCCGTGATTGACGTAGCCCTTCTCTTTCCCTCCCTATCGGCCCACGTTACACAACCCACGTTTCACCCTGGATATGAAGACGGAGATCACCACGTCGAAATCCACGCTGAAATGTCGACCACCCTTCTCCCTTCTTTTTCAACCCGCTTCCGGCAACCTCAGTTTGCTCTTGTTACTTTTATGACTTGAACGATACCAAATTCCATTATTCATCTGACCATGCAGCTTTGTCCCTTACAGTTGATCCCCACAATTTTTGGAAACAATGTTTTCGAAGCGATTACAATCGAATGTTTATATTTTAGTTGATATTTCATGACGACGATACATCCAAGTTTCTCTGGCAACCAAATGATTCGTTGCCCGGAGAGATGTCTTTGGAAAAGTAACTATAAACTTTCATTTGCTTGGAAAAAAAAAATTATATTTGATTTGAAAACACTGAGTGTGTGGCTATGTGTGCATATAGACTGCATCATTGAAGCACCGTTTTCTATTTGCCATTGAGTGAAACTAGCCAGCGAGTAGAGAGCTTCACCGGAGAGTCTCCATGGCAACATCTACCGCGAACCTTTTACGCAAATGTTCCTCCTGGTATAGTGAGGATTTTGCGGCAAGACGAGTGCGGTTCCTCTTTTGCTTTTACAGAGCCCGTCTACCCCTCTCCTCTCTTTCAACTTGCCATCGCACAGCTACGACAGACTTTTCGTGGCGACGTTCTCTTTTGCCAGGAAATGTACGTGTTATTGGATTAAAAGAGCCGCAGTGTTGGTATTAAACACACTGACTGTACAGCAGCGAAGAGAAAAGCTCTTTTTCGTGTTCTGCGTTAACCCCTCTGTTGGCCAGTGCGACCTCACAACGTTTACATTATTCTCCATTCATGTCATTTGACAAGATGTTTAATGAAACGAATATATATGTATGTGTGCGTGAAGATAAAAGAGCTTGTACTAATTCATTGTAGAAGAGAGGACCTTTGAATAGATAGCATCAAGGGCAAACGAACTATTGCTATGGTGTACTCTGGTGGCACTTCCTTTTAGATGGAATTGCCACGAATGGGAGGTTTACCCTTGGAAAATGCCAATAAGAGCATCCGCAAACTTTCGCAATTCTACGTTTCATACCGTTTCATCTTCTACTTCCCAGAGGACCAAGACTTGCCGATTTTCTGTGGCCAAGAGGTCTGGCTATACCAACACCGATCGTCCAGGTGAAATTCGAGGTGACACCACGAGAGTCTGCTGACAATTCAATTATAACTGACAGAAATTCTCCGAGTTCCTAACTCTCTCCCTGTCTCTCTCTCTCTCTCTCTCTCTCTCTCTCTATCTCTCTCCCGCTCTCACCTCCTCTCACACTCTCTTTCTCCTTCATTCTCTCTCTTTGATTCTCTATTTGGCCCCCCTATAAACCCAAAGAAAGTTTGAAAGCTTCGACGGGTACATCAGCGGCAGGGTCGGCAGAGTAGATGGTAGAGTCGTGAAAACGAAGATATATATGTCTATATGGGACATTTCATCACGATTTTTCCACTTTGTTACTCTGACCATTTTATATTTCTCCGAAATCTTATTTTCTCTTAGCGTCAACTCGAAGGAATTCTTACGTCATTTCTTTCATTTTTATCTGACGTTTTCAAGCCTTTTTGCAAATTGACATCGATAATAAATAATGATAATACATCGATTTGAGTTTTTTTTTCTTTTGGAAACATGGAAAAATACTAAAAAATTATTCAAAGTTGGAAGCTTGAAAAAAAAACCTACTACTATTGAAGTCACATTATTTGGATATTGTTGGCGCGTTATTTAAATTCTTTAATTAGTTTTCAACTAATCGCCATTGAAATCTTTCAGCTGTTTTTTCTGAGCAACCAACAAATTTCAAAACCAATAATTCTCGTTATTTTTTATTTCTTTTTTTACGATAACTGGAAGTTAAAATAATTGTTAATAAAAAAATAGAAGGCATGTGAAAACGCGTTTCGAATATTAGTCAGTTGTTTTAATCACCGGGTTCGAAGTTTTGGAAGAAGAAGTGTTCGCTTCCATTACAGAAAAAAAAAAAAAAAACAACGTCAACAAAAATGAATAATATATTCTTTCATGAAAGTCTGCTGCAAAATGAAAGACCGATTTTTCCAGGAAAATTCGCTTTAAAAAGTTCTCGAAAATTAAGCGGCGTGATAAAAATTTATCAGGC
Source organism: Campoletis sonorensis (assembly GCA_013761285.1). Classification (NCBI taxonomy): domain Eukaryota; kingdom Metazoa; phylum Arthropoda; class Insecta; order Hymenoptera; family Ichneumonidae; genus Campoletis; species Campoletis sonorensis. The sequence continues at coordinate 17,668 of JACEOJ010009937.1, forward strand.
TCATGAACTTGGGTAATTTTTCGACTAGAAAAGCCCATACACATAGCTGACGAAGAGACCGCTATAAACCCTCTGCCCATTTCTCTCTCCACCCCCATTGCTGACGCCATTTTACTCTGTTTCCTTTACTCCCAGCGGGCGTCGTAGCTTTCGACCCTTCCACCCTTTTCTCTGGGTTGTGTTCTTCACGCGCGCTGTCTCTTTCCCCATCTCGGCCAAGTGTTATGCAGATTTGTGTTTGGCCAGTCATTACTGGGGTGTTTGCCGCTCCTACTCTCTGTGGCTTACTGTGTATTATATACATATATATATATATGTATATAACAATGTGACGACCCGTGGGATATTCTGGTGAGGTCTCTCTCGCGATGAGAAGCCCCACGCCTCTCGTTCTTGCGATCTAACCATCAAGCTTCGTACAGAGGACAGCAGAGAGCTGTCTGCGACGTCAGACACAATTCCATGGAAAGTACACCCTTCAGTGGCCTCGGAAACTGTAACTGCTTCATTGCTCTGACTCTACGAATTCACTCTACCGCGCGTGACGTGGTGGAAAAAATTATTAAACCGAAAGCCTACCCTAGGGGGTCGTCGTCTTATCTTTGCGCTGCTGTGAGAACGGTGAGCAATCATGCTGATGCTGCTTGTGGCTCCCGTGGATAAAATGTTCAAAATATCACGATTTGGAAGAGACCATTATGCAACTGTTTCCGCAGTTTATCTATTTTATTCTTTTTTTGATTAAAAAAATGGTTGGAAAGATCCTTATCCAGAATAATTGATCGAACCATGAAGTTCGAACTGAAAATTTCGAACAGAACTACGAAACGGTTGGTACAGTGTTCATCGTGTATCAGAATTTTGTATAATTTTTTTTCTTTTTCAATGTATATTGAATAAAATTGTTGAAATATCAACGCTAGTACTCACTGGCATAGTCTGACTACCGTGAAGAGAGTTGATTGCCGCCAATGCTTCCTGATGTGACGAGAATTTAACAAATGCGCAACCTGAAACAGTCAAAATGAGATATTCATGAGTATTTTTTCTACTAAGTGCTCATCAACGCAATTTAATTATGTATTTTATTATTTAAAGCCATCGCTGCAGAGTCTGAAGAACGTTGTGTTCCAGGGTGTGCCTGTGAAAAAAAACCCTAAATAAAATTCAGGGTGTCTAAACACAACAAATCGTTTTTGAGCTTCGGCTGTTGGCACGCTGTGCACTTGGTACGCTTCATGAAATTAAAACGGTGTTCGGCACGTCGACGATTCGGTTGGCCCGCGAGCTCCGTGTCAAACGTATGAGTGTATTTGCCATTTTGTGGGGAAAGAAACTATGGTACTGAAGGGAATTAGGTCGTGAAATTATACGATAGAAAGATCTCGCGAGCCTGCACAACTCTTAGAATCAAGCATCCCTGCTGCCACTTTCCTTCGTCTTCCTCCCTGTAGCTGCTCAAGTATGATCGGATAAGGTATCTGTGGGGTTTTATTGCGTTCCTCGTGCAGTATAAACGGTCCAGTATGTTGGCAATTGAACAGCTATTGGCTGAGTTAGGAGCCGAAGTTCTTTGGTAATACGGGGTAGCAGAAGACAACGACGCTTTAGTATGTGTAGTCCTTGACTGATCCCTGAAGTGCCGATGTTTGTAGACCACGCAATCGACACCGATCGTCCAAGGGTTGGCAACGTTGGTCTCCTAACTCTCGGGCGAAAGCTCAACCCTCCTCATGGGCTTCTACATCGATGGCGCGTTCGAGTGTTCCACGATGAGATGCCTATGAGTAGGGTTTCCATCAAAGTGGTGATATAGGGTGAAGGGAAGGGAAGAGCGGGAGAAGACCCTCATCCAGCCTCTCGCACGGCTACTCTCTGATCAATATCGCGTATTAAAAAAGAAAAAAAAAGAAATCCAGAGTCATTTATACAACGTTGGACGAAGACCGATAGGGTACGTTGAAGAGAGAATTCTCTCATTATCTCGGATAATAGTCCAAGTAAAACTTTATCGTTGCAAAAGCGAAGTCTTCACATTATCTTCAATCCACGCATAGGTCGTTTTTTTTTTATCTCTCTCTTTTTTTCTGTTACACGAGTTTACTTTTTTGGCCTACCCACAACCACTATCCTTCCTCGGCCTGCGTCCCATTACAAAAAGATTGCGCGAAAGCGATCTTCTTTTCTTCCCTCGCCTCGGCTTGTCGCTCTCTACCGTTTGCCAGGAGTGTAAGGGAAAAAATTTAATTGCAAAGCGAGTCTCTCTGTCTCTTTCTCTCTCTCTCTCTCTCTCTCTCTCTCTCTCTCTCTCGCTCTCTATTTCTCTTTCTCTTTAAGAACTCGAGGGCGAGGAATTCAAGCAGGTTTTTCCCGTCACTTTACCCACGTCTTCTACAGGGGTTGCTTTTACTCCTCTTTCATCGACAGCGTGCCCGGCGGACCATCGCGTCGACGGAATCCCCGACAGAGTCCTTTCGAGAGCGATGAACGCCGAGAGTACGAGAATAAAAGCGGACGAAAGCGAGTGCGGCGAACGTTCTCAAGATTTTTATCGAATGCACTCAGCGATCTCAACGGTCTCTCTGGGCTCTGGAAATAAGAAGACTTTTCTACCCATTTTCTTGCTCAGATATCCCGAAAGTTTGACTGCTCATACACCCTCTTTCACGATCACTTCTGCTTCTCTCGTTTCCCAATTTCTCTCTCCTTGTGTGTCTTACATTTAAGTAAGATTCTTTCAACCGATGTTCCGGCTTGTACGTATGGCTGAAGTGAAAAGCCTGGACAATGAAAGAAGCAACAAATTTAGAGACTTAAGATTGCCTCTAACAGGGGTTCAGCCTCATAAAATATTCGAAAAGCGCTTTGTGTAGGAGCGACTTAGCGCTAAACGTAGATGAAAACGTGGGAAGGGAATGAGAGCCGAGAAATAATACGTTTATATACACCCCTATACGTGGATATATATAGAAATATGGGATGGGGCCGGTCATGGGGGGTGGGTTTGGAAAAAATCGATAAGTTCCACTCCTCTTCACCAGTCTTTCCACTCGTATATTTGATCGCTTGACAAACATGTCCAAGTTTATATCGCGTGGCTCAACCTACCCAGCGCTCTCCGGTTATATAAATACACACACACATATATATATATATATATATTTATATATGTATATATCTGTGTATATACATGTAGATGTATTGCTGCTGAAATGCTAACATACTTTCTCGTTCTCATCGTCATCGTCCGTTGTTCTTCATTGCCGTCGTAGCTCAGGTATATTAAAGCCTGCCATTTTGCTTGTCCAACGAATCGATAACAAAGCGAGTTTGTGAAGGTGAGGCCATAATATATATGAAAGGTAACTGTTCGCGTATGTACGAGTGTTTGTTGATCGCGAGTCCAGTAATTTGATCCGTCTCGCAAGGTTGTAGGCGCATCGCGTCATCAACAAACATACAATGTCGAGCGAAGAAAAACGCTCCGAAGAAAGAGTATGTAGAGAAAAAAAAGGTATCAACCCGCCCACTACTCTCTCGGACAAACTTTGGCACATTAGCGAGAGCCGGAGAATCGCGAAGGTTTTTTTTATTACTATCGTATTAGTGTGTTAACAGGCCGATGATTAAATGTATGACACACACATCCACGCGTGTATTCACACATTACGTTGGGCTCTTTTTGTTGTTTGCACCTCAGGGAGAAATTAAGCAGAAATAAGAGGAAGAAAATAAAAGAGCATGACGCACGAGAACCCCCTCGTGGATAGACCCGCTCGCTGTCATAATGAAAATAACAAAATAACGCGTAAAAATAAGTGGATCGCCGAATAGACAGTAGTGAAGCGGTAGGAATAGAGAACTGAAGGTGGTCACGTTGTTGTGATGAAGTGCAAGCTCGAGCGGACATTAGATCCAATGATATGTGGCCGGACAAACAGCTGCTCCGACGTCCATGTCGTCGTACTTGCACCCTCGAACTTCTCATATCTCGTGAATACCTTAACACACGATATATATGAGGTATAGCCGACTTATCCACCGTCAGCTATATTCCACTACACTCGCAGTCCCCCGAACGTTAATTAGATTTAATCATTCCATAGAAACTCCACAAGTTCTCGCTATATTCCTTCCCATCAGCAGGTTCGTACACCTCTGTCTTGCCGCTGACGACGTAGCTAATATAGTATTCGTCGACAACATATTCTATCGCCACAACGATTCGCCTCTCAATTATTTATCGATTTAATAATTGAGTGAATTCTTGGACGAAATTCTTGACAGACCCTTCATATCATTTGTTTTCAGTCGCGAGTTTATTGTCTGCTGCATTCAAATAAAAATATCGCTAGGATTTCACATACGAATATTCTGAAGTATTTTCTAAGTGATGTCTCGAAATGAACTCGTGAGAATTAAAGTGTTCGAATAACATTTCTTACCTGAAGTGGAGCAAAGTTTAATAGACCCATATTTCAGTATATGACGATAAGAGGTAATAGCATGTCAAGAATATCGACCAAGCAGTTGACTGGGGCCTCATTATTGTGTCAAGTTCAGGAACATAAAGAAATAAGAGTCTATACAGAAAAATTCAAATGTGCATTGAAGCTCGTGTTCGTGCCCAAGCGGCATGAATGAATTCAACTAATTAGGCTGCTATATCCGTAGGGCCAACCAATTCAAACGTTGAATTTGTGCGATGGAGGTACGCTTTATTAAGTGGCATGGACGCATCGTTGCCTAACGAGCTGAATATCGTTCGGAAAACATGAAAGTTCTTCAGTCGTCATATGACGAGGGCGAATTAGGGAAGATATGTGCCCCTATGTGCCTAACTTTTTGCTGATGTCTGTCCCTCTGTTGACTCCATGGCAACCCACCCTCCTATATTATATATTGTAGCATGTAGCCCATACGTTTTTTTAATCTCCCTAGAAGTCTCATCGAAAGAGAACCTTTAGGTATAACGAGAATAGTTTTTCCATGCTTCTAGTTTATCGTCAACCTAGAACATTATATATATTTTTGTATCAGTATTACGCACAACTTTATACGAATATACAACAATTCGACACACAAAAAAAATATGTGCATGTGAAGATACGTGGAATAAAAAGGATTAAAGAAGCTGGCAAAGTTACACAACATTCGGGCTCAGCTTGTTTCAAATCTCGTGTGGTATAGATTGATTGAAAATATTTGTATGCAAGTGATGGAGTTGCAGCGGGCGAAGGACCGACTGAAAAAGCGAAATTATATGAAAGGAGCTTGGGTTCATTTTTGTCGAGGAACGAAGGCAGCGAGCAGCGCAAGATACAAGCTTCGTGAATGCAAGTGCACATTTATATATTTATATACATGGAATGGTCAACATGGGTGAAGAGAGACTCGTGTGTGGTTCAGAATTCGGATGTAAATTCAACAAGGGGAGCAGTCCAATGTGGTATGGAAAAATAGGAGGCAGTAGAAGACCTCAGGAAAAGCTTACACCACGAAGTGCTTTCGGAGAAGAAGCGAAGAAAGAAAAAGCAAAAAAGAAAGCATGACGCTGTGCGAGCATTGTCCGAAACGAACGACATGGACAATGAGACCAGTGTGCGGATGTGAAGAACCCCCGGGATGAAAAAAGGAGTGTTCTGGGGACAGCTCTCGAAAGGTCCGGGAGAGCAGAATTACGCGGGAACAAGGAGATACTGAAATGTTGAGTTTCCGTTGTTGCCCTCTTCATATTTTTCTCATCCACTTGTCGCGAGTGGCGAGGTCAGAAACTCCCAGTCTCTTTCTCCAAGCACCAAACATATATGTACGTTTATAAGTTATGTATTTATCTATGTGTGTATGTATCTGATTGTTTGTGGCCTTTTTCCCTGAAAAACTCCCGGTCATGCACCATATGCTCGCAAGATCAGCGAACGTGAAAGTTATTCGATCCTACAGTAACGCACGCCCTCTCTTATACCACATATCTATAGAACACGTGTGTGTGTGTGTGTGTGTGTGTGTGTGTGTCTTGCAAAAGACGTCGACGTCATTTCAGAGATTGAAATAAGAGCTTCGTGCGTCGAGGGTAGGGGGTTGCTTCGGTAAACGTACCACTACTACTTTAATGTGTATATAGAAACTTCACTGTCGCTACGATTCCACTACTACAACTTCGGGCTACACCCCTCTTGGATGAAATATCGACGAACCTCTCGAGACTGAATTTGTCCGGAACATACGGCTGTTGAATTCGAGGACGAAACAAATAAGAGTGTACGTGAGAGCGAATACGAAAAGGAGAAAAGACGAGGGTTGATGTGCACAGCGGTATACATCAGCTCCAAGATGGAGCATGGTGTCCCGAGTTTTCCAACTCGCGCTATACCAACTCTTTGCTCGGATCTCTCGTGACGTCGGGATGTAATACGAGGACACGTAATGCCATTATAATGCAGACACGACCAAATACAAAACAGGAAGATCCGGGAAAGTAAGGCTGTGCACGAAGAGACGGAAAAAGTGAGAAAGAAATAAAGAGACGCATTAGAGAAAGGAAATTGAGGGATGTTAAGGTGCGTGCTGTTGCTTGCACTCGTGAACTACATATATATATACACACACACATACAAATGTAAATGTCCATATACTTGGCTTATATACAGATATGTATGAGTATAAATACATGTGTTTCGTGGGCACAATTGAGGGCGTAACGTTCAGAATTTCATGCGTCAAATCTCGCAGGCAATGCCCTCTTGTTTGCCAGCGTTTAACACAAGGAGAAATGCGAGAATCATAAGAGGAATGTCGCAAAGAACGTGACGTCTCTTCGCAAAATGATGAATTCAGCTGGAGTAGGCTACGCGTCCCGTGACTCTTCTCGCATAGCAATGTATAATACGATAAAATTATTCGCTCGCTTATATTCATGATTCTCTCTCAAGTTGATGCAGCCCTCGCCTTTTCAACGCAAAATTATTATCGAGCCCACGTGACTACATTAAAATTCTGCCACCAACATTATTTTCAACCCCCCCGTAAGGTTTTACAATCTTTTACCGAATTTACGAATATTTGGAGATGCCGCCGTTCCCACTGATAAATTAAAAACTTGGCGATGACGTAACATTAAATAAAAGCGAAAGCCATAAAACAAGATCGCTGCCTCTCTTCCACCCTGGCTTCCGTTTAATTTGCAAAACCCTTTGACCGGGGATCAAAGCACCACGTAAATTCATTTAGATTACAGCCCAAAACTACTCGCGCCCCTTTTCTCTCTCATTCGCCTTTCAGGGCTGTATTTAACTAACATTGAATTATGCAAGGAAAGGCGTTCGGGAGTTAATACCCGTGAATATCGAAGCATCCAAGCGCATGCTGTAGATTTTCATCGCAAACATCTATAACAGCCTTATATCAAAAGTTCTGTAAATTCGATTCACTCTTAATAAGCATTTGTTTTAATTTACTTAAGTTTTTTTATTGCTTTTGTTTTTGTTTCTTGGAACGAAGTAATTAGCAATTTGCAGATACTAGATAATTGAATTATTTCGTGCCTATTACAGTGTTGAAGAATGATTAGTACCGACAAAAGTAATCGTAGTCTGGCACAGATTATCCTCTATTTTTCATACACCGGTTGCCAAATTTGAGGTTGAGAATTGGACAAAGCTGGTGCTGGATGAATGCGACACAGGGCAATACCGAAAAGGAGCTTACAGTTGTAACAGCCATCGAAAGTAGAATAGACTCGCGGAGGAAAGTCCGGGGAGAGGATTCGCTGGGTCACCAAAAGCGGATACCGCACGATTTCCGCGATATTGTTAGTTCGTTACGGCGAGAAGCAGGGTCGGGGATGAAGCTGAGAGCCGGGAAGAGAAATTCACTCTTCAGTAATTCCGATAATACCGGCAATCATCCTGTCACCGGGTTAAGCCTCTCGGTAAGCCGTAGTCGTTGGGAATGTACCATCGAGTTTCCACTTTGTCAAAATACTCACTATATATATATATATGCATATAAATAAAATAGGAAAAAAGAAAATCGATATATAGGCTCGCGAGTCATCCCTTGGGGAATCTATTCGTTTTCGACGTCTTTCCTCGTCGTCTTCGTCGCTCGGGAACCACCAATGCTCATCTATTCTACTCAATAATAATATTCCTTCGACAACGAGGGGTCGAGTGTTCTCTAGTCTCCTCGATAAAAATATGTACACTGAGCTTCACGTAGGAAGGAAAGTGCAATAGTGCAAAAAAATGGGTTAAAGCGAGTGTGAGGCTGTAAATACAGACCACGCTTCGTGTTATTTTCCTTTCTAATTGCGTAATTGTGCAAGTAGTTGTGAACATTACTGGTCAGACAGTCATTACTCGTTACAGCAAGTCGTTTTATTTCTCGCTCGATAGCTCATTGGAGACTCGCCAAGAACATTAGCTCCGGCGTAATGTTTCGTGTCAGCAAACAAAAGAGCGTCATTTGCGTCTTTTAATAGGTAAAGTTGTATGGATTACGAGCTTTTGCTTGTTGACAAGCAAATATTAAATGTGTTTTTGTGTGCATTCGTATTGGCCATGCAGCAGTGTGTGTTTGTTGTGAGTGTAAAGTAACTTGGAAATATGTATACGAAAAGGTCACATGCTATAAGAAGTTTCCAGAGAAAAGTCAGTAACTGGTAGCCGCAATATGCGTCGGATGTTATTTGTAGAGGAGTGCTTGAAGTGCCGTCTGAGAACTGACAAAAAGTAACCAAAAGAAAAAGGCGGGGTGTCATTTCCGCGAGAGGCACGACGAGAGAATCTCCGGAGCTAATTAAATAACTAGTGAGTCACCTAGCAAGTTGGCACCTCGAGTAAGCGAGATTTCTACCAACCCTCAATCTCAACCAACACTTCTGGTCGTCCGACCGTATGTATTATATTCGACTCTTTCTTACTCAGCTTCTTATAATCTTCCTTCATCTTCTTCTGTACTCTTAGCAATCTTCTGCTCGACTCCAAGGTGGTGGACTTTGGCTCAAGCGATTCTTCTGTTTTTCATCGTCTTTTTCATCTGCACCATCGCATACTCTGGAGAATGTAATGTCCATCATCTCTTCGTCCTTCTTTTCAAATGCACTGTTACTTTGCTCTCATATTACCATTAATTAAATTTAATTCCATCAAAATCATCCGACCAACGAAACCTCGTTTTAGATCGTTTTGTTGCTGAGGTTGAGTCCACTTATAAACTCATGGAAGCTCCTAATTGCGACCAACAATTTGCCGAATAGGGCGAAAAGTTTGTCAACAAAAAAAAAAAAAAGACGATCTCATCGTAAATCCCTTGGAGCGAGTCACCCCATTTTACGAGGATGAAGATGTCGTTTGAAACACGAATAAAGATCCAAAAAAAAAAAGGAGTCAAAACTTTTTCGTAAAGAGATGGCTGAAGCGAGCTGATACAGATTTTTACCATATTCTCTTCCACGAGTATTTTTCATTCTTTTTCTCTTCGCTCCAATCCTCCCCCTGCAAAGCCTGTCAGAATTTTACGTGTCTTTATAATGATTGATCTTGTCCCGCGAGGGATGAGGAACTCAACAAAGCTCTTTCGCCATCCCCTAATCTTGAAATAATAAGGGGCAAGAGGGGGATGAAACGAAAGACGATGCTACTGCATAAGCTACTAAACCCTGCTCTGACCACGTTGTGAACTGAGAAGAGAAAGAGAGAGCTCAAGCTTCGTAGTGATTGGTTAAAATGTTGTCAAAAATTGAGGGGCCAATATGAGATCGAGCAGGGAATATATAACAAGGTATGCATGCCTCCGTGAATCGTTAATTTACTGCCGCCAAAATGAACCGGTGGGAACCTCAAAGAAACTCAATCTTCACCTCTGTCTCATCTTTTTCACGTGTACTTCTACTTTCCAGCCACTCCCTACAATCCTCTCCTCTGTGGCCTACCCAACATCCATGTATCATCTGTATATATATGTATATAAATATTTTTATTCATATACTTGGGCAAACTTAAATTTATCCGGCAGCGGTACACCGCAGCACCTGTACAATATATACATATATATTAAGCAACGTACACGTTTTCCACCCTATCCATTCCAATCTCCCCCCATATACTCGCTTCGTCTATAACTTTGGTTCTCCTTCAAAGTCTCAAGTTCTATCTTTCTCTCTCTCTCTCTCTCTCTCTCTCTCTCTCTCTCTCTTTCTCTCTTTCTCTCTCGCCACCAGGAACGCATCCTCTTGGTTACGTAACTCTCTCATTTTCTCCTACACTATAGCTCTCTTTCGCGCACTCTTTATGCTCCGAAGATCATAAGAAACAGAGAAGAAAGTCATAATTTTAAACTGGAAACTGGGGTACAAGCTGCCCTGTCATCCAAAGCACCAGGGTGTTGTATAACCTTATGGCAGGGATATAGTACAGCAGACACACAGAACCCCGCGAGGAATTAATAGGAGGATCGTATCCCACGGAATGTTACGACTCTGTGGTACGCAAAAGTTGCCACAGTGTGACCGACAAAGTAGCTTTATTAAGGTATAAGCGCTGATGTAGAAGCACCAAGCCTCGCACCACTGGATTATACATCAGTGATCGGTTAATGAGTTTTTTTTTTTTAATTTCATTTCTTCCTTGGAACGAAACAATGTGATTTAAGGGGTCGAGAGATAGGATGCCAATCAAATACTAATTTTAATACTAGTTCACGACACACGTTGGAGATTTAGTCAATTCATTGAAAAAACGAAGTTAGAAATTTTCCTTAATTCGTTGGTAAGTGTCGTTTCGCGCGGTACTAAAAACAATTAACTATTGATTCTTCGGTTTTTATATCCAGGACCTTTTTTTTACTAGGGTAGATAATACAGGATATAAAAAAAGGATATGCTCCCATATTACCAACCCTCGTTTTGTCTGTGTTCTGTTTGAAGGTGTGTTTACACATGCTGGAGCCTCGTTTTTTCTTCTCACAAGCATACCCAACCCTCCCATGTTCTTCACCACGGCCTTTTTCTCTGCACACACTTGTACGTAAATGCCATTGGCCATAGCAGTCTGTGCAATGGAGGGCGCCTAGCGCGCACTCACAGCCCACGGAGAGTTTAATTTTGAGGAAGGCAAACATTCATCTGCAATTAAGGGGAATATATCGCGTTGGCAAAATAGGGAAGAGAGCAAAGGGAAGATTTAAAACCAGACACCGATGTGCTTGGACATTGGTGATGAAAAACCACTCATAATTGCCCGCCCGAATCAATATTTGAGAGCTTCTTCATTGCTCAACGAAAAGACCGGATGCTTTTGATACTGCGTCGATTAATTATACCCACTGCGAGAATAATTATAGAGGACCGCGATATCATTTTATTAGTGAATTCAAAAAATTAAATAACTCTTACTTTCTTATGAATCTCAAGCGTGCAAAACACATTAGAAACACATGAAAATTGCTGATACATTTCATCGACTGCTCTACATCCCACAATAACATGTTTCGAGCAAACTTCATCTCCCAGTTAAGAGAAAGTATCAATAAGATTCTTGACACTCCGTTGCTCTTTGTCCCGAAAGTATAACATACGAGGGTGCCACATGTGTCCTGCCAGCTTCTGTTACCGGGTAGGTGTGAAACCACCGTTTGTTGTTTACGCATGTTTACGAATGCAAAGTGTTTGCGAGCATTGTGTGCGGACCTTGTGCAGTACGTGTACATATGTGTGTACGTCACAGGTTTAATAGCAAGCGATGTTCGTTGGCGCGTTGCGAGGGAGTGCTTTATGTACGTACATACCAAGCTGTATATAATATGGTGTATGTATAGGATTATATATATTTACGATAATAGTTCTTTCTCTGTTCTATCGGTCGGCCTACCCCGTCAGTTTTCTCTCTCCCTCTCTCTCTCTCTCTCTCTCTCTCTCTCTCTCTCTCTCTCTC